>JBBMOL010001463.1:0-38664 GCA_037954665.1 Laguncularia racemosa | reverse complement strand
GGGCCAACAATTGTTTAATGTATAATACGAAATTTTATTTTTTTTAATTTAAAACTTGGGTTCGATATTGAAACATAAAAAAAGTAAAAGTCATGCTAATCTTTTCCTAGTCCTCTTCTTTTTTACTGTGTAGGTGTGGGTTTTTCCCGCTGATAATGCTTCCGCTCTTTAACTTAGCTTGGGCCCCAACGGGTTTTAAGGCCTTTTTTCCTTTGATCAGCCCTTTTAAATCTGCCTTTCTAGTTCCCTTTTTTGTAATCACAGTTCAAAGTATACCCCCATCCGGGCCCTGACTTTTTCCAAGAGGTTTTAGTTCGGGCCCTACCTTGTTGGCTGGGGTTGGGGTGAATTTTGGGACTATTTAGGGAGGGGTGCGAACCCAAAAAAAATAAAACCTCTCTTGAAAATAAAATTTGATTTGCGAAATATGGTAGGGTCGACCACAGGGATTGGTTAAATATTTTCTTTTCAAAAAAAAATAAAGAGGAAAAAAAAAATGGGGGTTTTGTTTGTAAATAAAAATTTTATTGAAACAAGATAAAAAATCGAATTTTGATAAAAGCCTACCCAAATGAATAAAAGATAGTTTAATTCGGAATTTGATCATCGATGCAAATTTTTTTCTATTCTTATTTCTAGATAAACTGGTTAGGGTTATAACAAGCTCTAACAACTATTCCTTACTTCCCGATAGTCAAAACAGCCCTTTGACTATTTTTCTTATCGATTAACAACCCAAAAAACAGCTCTTAGGTTTAACTTAAATAGATTAAAAAAAGGGGAAGACCACCAATTCTCCCATAGATTATAAGATACCTATTTAAACAAGTCATGCACCCCATAACTGAATTCGATCATCTTTTTATAATAAAACTGTTATTGTATCCCCGAATAAAACTACAAACAATTAGGTTTTGACGGCTAGTTGACAATTTTAATTACTAATTGGTAGAAGAGCCAAATTTCAACAATCAACAAAGATAATAAGCAAAACGTTCAGAAGATTTTTGAATTCCAAAAACAAAGAATGTTTTAAAGAAAAATTAAATTTAGATCTCAAAATTCGGGGGAGAATCAACTTCTTGCCCCTTTGGGCTAAAAAATCTGCTTACTAACATGTTCATCAAAAAAAACAAAATTTAAAAGTAAAAACAAAAACAAGCCTCTTTTCCCCGGTTTCCTTGCTCTCCCTCCCCCCTTCCTTCTTGTCTCCAAGTGACCCAAAGTTAAATAACCCTTGGGTTAGTTCTATTTATATTGTTAAAGGGATGGCAAGTGATTCTTTTGCTAGCAAAAAAATATCTTTTTTTTAAATCTCGAGAAGTAAATAATCGTCCCCCTGGCACTCCTAAAAACCGGCCTAGGTCAAGCCGTACTTCCCTTGTGGAAAATTTAAATTCTTCTCCATGCCCAGTGTTACAGGGTTTTTAATACGGCCAATCCCAAGCCGTGTCTCATCGGTCAAAGCCCCACAATTTCCCCTCTTTATTTAGAAAATGGTACGGTTCATCAAGCTTCCCCCATTTTTTTCCACCCAGTTTCCCACAACTGCCGTGTAAACCCGTGTCCTCTCCTTTCATGCAGTGTGTGACTTTTTGAACCTGGCCGTATCTCAAAAGGGTTCCCTTTGACAGTCACGGCGTGTACTTAAACCGTATTTTTTCCCTGGATTTTCAAGACAGATACAGGGTGTGTTTTTACCGTGTTTTTTTTCCTGGGTTTTAAAAACTAAGACACGGCGTGTACTTTACTACACCCCCATGTATTTTCCCCCGGGCGGTGTAAACCCTTTGTCTTTGATCCAAGTTGTAGATGACTTCTCAAATTTTACTTAAATTAGCACCCTTGACTCCTTTTTAACTTGATTTACACCGTAATGAATTAAGTACCTTTTCCCTTATGATTTCTATAAAATCAAAATAAATTAACTACTTCTATTTAAAAAGATTGGTATAAAATGGCTTATAAAATTTCCCCCCACACAAAACTTTGTTTGGGGCCTCAAGCAATTGAATCAATAAATTGAGAATCCGTAAAGATTATACAAACTTTTTTCTCATTCCAAGCATCTATTCATTTGTATTCATGATTGAAATTTTTAAATGTCTATACTTAAACCCAACTGGTTTCATGTATAAAATTACAGGGACAAAATTTAATAGCAAATCTAAACAAAACAAATTTTTAAATCCTCTTTTTTAAGCAAAAGAATTTTTTTTCCAAAAGTAAATATTTAATCCACAAGGAAAACACCCAAAAAAAATTCATTGATATTATCAATTTTAAATCCTTGAACAAAAAGTAAAAGCATAGAGTATCAACTCTTTCCATAGTTTTTCTCCTTTTTATTATAAGTCTTTTTTAATTTTCAAAATTTTTACATTCTTGTTTTTTTGATTAATCAAGCACTATTTTACGATTTTTTCCCCCGTTCTTTCTGAACTTTTGCCTTTTCCCCCTTTATCTTTATAGTGATTTCATTGAGTCGGCCACCCGAGTCGTACTCAAGTGCCCGGTTTTGAGATCCCCCAACAGATCTTCCTCATTACATTCATTTTGAATACTCTTAACTCAATTTTGAATTATTGGAGTAATGGCTATGCTGTTTTTTTTTTTTTCACCAATTCAAAGAGTAACAGTTTAATATAACTAAATAAACTTTTTTATTTTTCACTTGGGGGCTCGCTTACTCTTAGACCCAAAATTTAAAGAAAAATACAGGTAAATTTGTTTCTTAAAGTTTTTCACTATTTAAATTTTAAACCAAGTTTCTAATACAACATAGGTGAGAAAAGTTTTGAACAAGTCAATTTCACATTTTTGATGCTTAAAAAAAATTTTAGTCAATCCCCGATTTCATTTTAATTTTTTAAAAAAAAAAATTTTTTGCTTAAGATTGCTTAAGGACAAACATTTAAGTATAAGTCAGTTCTTTTTCCTTATTTTATTATCCTCTCCCCTAAAACTTAGCTTAAACAGTGCCTCCTGTTCCAAATTCAGCCAATTAAAGGGGAAATCAAAACAAGGAAATTAGAGAAAAAGAGAAAATGATTAGGGTACTTCCCTGGTATAAGTGTGGAGTAATTGGAATTCCCCCCGTAGGCACTAGAGGTGTCATCTGATGTTGTATCCTTGTGCAGTAATAAAAAAAAATCAAAAAAACCTAAAAACAAAACAAAACAAAATTAAATTTTATTTTTAATTATTATTTTTTTGCATGGGTTGCCCCCCATGAAGCCCCTTTTTTTAAACGTTTTTGGCTAGACGTTCCTAAAATTAAATCGAAAACACTCGGGGGTGGTTAAACTGGTTTCTTCAATTTTAAAAAATTGAACCCTTTCATAGAAAGGTTTAAAGCGATGACCATTGACTTTGAAGTTTTACCGGTTTCAAGACTTGTGATCTAAACTGCCCCATGTGAAAAATATGTTAGTGATAACAAAAGGGACCAATCATCGGTTTGTGTTTTCCAGAAAAAACTTAAATGAGAATGATAAAGTAGTACTTTTGACCTACAAAAAAAATTTTTTCGAGAAATCATTTGATATAAAAAATTTCTTTTTTTTTTCCTTGAAATTTAGAACTTAAAACTTCTCTTCAAATTTTCCCTCAAGTTCTTGTAATTAAATTTTTCTTCCCCCCCCCCCCACCCGCTGTTACATTTTTTCAGCCTAGTACGCCCTATGTTCTAGCTCCACAGGGGGTACGGGCCAAATATCAAACTGTAGGAGACATACCTATGGGGGTCTTGTAACCCGCCGGTGGGCCCCATAATGCATCTTCAGTCTTGTCCCTTAATCCTTCCTGTTTTGGATTGACTTTTTTCCAAAATAGACTTGATTTCTCGTTTTGAAATTCTGCCAATCCTTTGGGTTTTGAGGGTATTGCGGTGAAGTGCGATGAGTGCCCTTTTTTTTTTTTAGAGTTCCATACCTTTACAAAGTGTGTGCCCACACTATGGCCTTTGGTGCCCCAAAAAACCGCAAAAATATGAGATTTAACAAAATCCACAACAAACTTTTGGCTCATTAGTTCCGGGGGTCGCTTTGGCTTCCACCCATTTTTTGAAAATCAAAAAAGAAAGAAACATTATAAAAAAAAAAGGGGCCCTTAAAGTCAATCCCCATTTTTAAAAAATTTTTACAGAAGGGAATATGTCTTTGGTTCACCCTTTAATTTTTTGACAGCAAAGTTCAAAAAAAAAAGAATCCAAACAAGAAAAAACAAAAAAATTAAATCCCTTTTGGGGCCCTTTTTGGGCCAAAATTCCACTTGGAAAAAAGTAAAAAAAAATAAAAAAAAATAGTTTAAAAACCCCTTAATGATTACAGAAATTTCCCCCACAAAAGATATCCCATCTAAATTCACCCTTTTTTTTTTTTTGACCTTTGAAATCATTTGGAGGTTTAGAAAAAATAAAAAATTCTCCAAAACCCTTTTAAAAAAATACCCACAAATCATTTTTTTTTACCCTTCACAAATTTTTTACTACCAACAAATTTTCAAACCTTTCCTTCTACAAAAAACTTTTTAAAAAATCCATCAAAATCTTTTCCCCCCCTTTTCCTTATTTAACCAAAAAAAAACCCAACCAAAAAAAAAAACAAAAACAACAAAAAATTCTTTTCCTTTGGGGAATAGTTCATTGAGCTTTTCCCAATGTTCGGAAAGCGTTTAAATGACTAAAGCTTTCCAACTTTGGCCAAAAGGGCTCCAACTGCAATTCCCGCATCACACTTTTTAAAAGGGGAAGGGGGTTCCCGCCCCAGGGGGGTTGGTGTTTGGAGCAAAATAAATTATCCCCCAATTGTCAAAAGCTGCTTACAGACTCATCGAACTCAAATGTCATTCTTTTTGCGCAACGACATGGGGTTGAGAAATTTTGGGAAAAATCCTGATAAAGCGTCGATAAAAACCCTGCACTCCCAACAAAGAGCAAATTTCCCCGCACACTTACGGGGTGGGTAAAGATTTAATCAATTCTCCCTTAGCTTTATCGATTTTAACCTTTAGAGGATACAATATGACCTAAAATGAACTCTGTTTAAAACCATAAAGTGAATTTTTCATAATTCAACACTAGGTTCTTTATTATACATCTTTGAAGCACTTTGTAAGGTTGTCAAACAAAAAAAAAAAGAATTACCTAGACGGTGAAGTCATCATGAAAACCTTAGATATTTTCTACAAATCTGAAAATTTAAAAAACCATACACCCTTTTGGAATGTGGGCTGGGGGTTGCAAGCCCCAAAAAGGGATCTTGATACGCAAAAATACCGAATGGACAAGGGAAAATGTTTCTCTTGTCTTCCCGGGGCACTGGGAATTTTATGAAAACCTAAATAAAATACAAGAAACAAGAGTGAGAATGGCCCGCCAAAAATTCAAGTCTGATCAAGAAAAGGAAGAGGGAAGTGTTTTTCAGTTACGCATTTAAATTCCCGTAATCAACACAAACCCTCCAACCCTTTGAACCCGAGAGGAATTAACTCACCTCAGAGTTTCAATCAAGTTAAACCTGTTTTTTTGGAACAAATTGAATTTGGGCTTACCCATTTTACGGAAATTTGGGTAGACATACGTGCATCAAGAAATTTTAAGTCTCTTTCTTAAATACCTCCCTCATAGGCGGGTTCAAACATGAATTCCCCTTAAGGTTTCAATTATCTTCCTTAAAAGGCATGCATGTGGAGGGGGTTAATCCTTTGTATTGCTATGGACCATCCAATGGGTTCTTTAACTCTCTTAACACCCGAATCAAATTTTTTTCTTTAAAGTATTAGTTTGTTAGAGACTATCCAGCAAGGTTCATTTTCTATTTGAAAATTTTTTTAGAGTTGGGGAAGGGTTTTAATTCCCTTTGGTGCCTGCAAATGGGGAAGAAGTTTGTGTTTAGGGGGGGTAAATTAATGTGGGAAAATTCCCGTAGGTTTTAAAGATTAACTCCCCAAAACTGTCCTGAAATCAGAGGATATTACAAGTTTTCCTTAAAGTTTTTAATGTATTTAATAGTAAAACTCCTATTAAGTACAATTTTCAAATCATCCAATCTATCAAATCAAAATGCCCGTGTTAAAAGGGTCAATAACATTCACAACAAAAACAGGGGGGATACATAGGATATTTTAGGCTCAAAATGTTAAATTTATCACTTCCCATCAAATTCCTGTGAGGTTAAACCCTATGTCATCAAATTTTTGTTTTGGGGTCTTAAGAAATGGTTCCCCCAATAATTTTATTGAGGAATTCGAGAACATCATTCTCCATGTCAAGACATAAAAATCACAGGGGAAAAACCCAAACCCCTTAACTTGTACTAAAAAATCTTCTGGACCCTCAGGATATACATTGGACCCATCAAAGTTGAAAATACCCTGTTTTCCTTCAAGGGCCAACATTCAAGTTTGATAAAAGTAAAGGGTTAAAATTATTGAAGCTCCTAAATCACACATACTTTTGCGATTTCCCAAAATTCCCATTTTTCAAGGAATAGTAAAAATACCTGGATCCCTTTCATTTAGGAGGAAGCTTTTTTGAAGAATAGTGAAAATTCTCACCCCAAACAAAACTTTTCATTACCTTTTTGCTTTCTTTTGTTAGTGCACAATTTTTTGGAAATTTAACATAACGGGTACTTGCTTTTTTTTCATCCACAAAGGAATTTACCTCAACTTGGAAAAATTTCAAGAATCTCCTTTTTTTACTTCTTCTTGGGTTTTTGCTAAACTGAGGGGAAAGGAGGCTGTTGTCATGACTTTGGTGGTTCAACAAGGGTCCCCTTTATCTGGTTTTTTTGCGGCTTGGGGTTGCGTCTTTTTCAAGATTTGTTTGGGGTCCTTTCTCATTGATCCCTGCAATTTTTTCCCCTTTTCAAAGGGAATTTTTAGCGCTTTGCTTTGGATTTGATCTTTGAGGGTAATTACCTTAAGTTTCTAACTGTTTTAAGAAGAAACAAGTTGGTTACTGATTTTCCAAGTTGTGAATGCTTTGCTTTGTTTCATCCCGAAATTGTTTTGTATTAACGCAAGTATTTAACAATTTTTTCAAAGACTACTGAAGTGGAAGGGGCTTGTGGGGACTTGGGTTTAGGTTTAAGTTGGATTTGTTAAAGGGTTTTGTGGTTTATTTCCTATCTAAAGTTTGGATGGTCCCTCCACCGGATTAAAGTATTTAGTGGGATCATTTTCCTCTGTGGCACCTGGGGAAACCCCCTACAAATTGGGGTGTCGTTTTTCATCTTTTCAAAGTGGGGCACATGTCGGTAAAATAATTAGGGGGAGCACAAATTCCCCAAGCCTTCACCTGCTGTGTATTTTGAGGGGTATCTAGCACAAGGGGGGTTTTTAGAAATTTGAGTTTAAGGTTAGAAACATTACCTATTTCCTTCCTTTAAAATGTATCTTTCTATACCCAAAATTTTTGCGAATTCGCCCTTAAAGGAGTCAAATTTCCCCATTACTAGGGGTTTTTTTTTATTGGCTCTGCTTTTCAGCATCCTCTTTCCTCTCTTTGGGAAACAGGCCTTATAGAAGTTTTGGATGAGAAGTTTTCAGATCCCCTGTTGTGGACAGCTTTCACAAAATTTCTTAAACCTCTCCCAAAACTCATGAAGGTCTCGTGTCCCTTTTTTGATCCACAAAATTTTCTTTTTTTACCCCGCTTAAAACGCGGGGGGAAAAAATTTTTCCCCGAAGAGTTCCCTATCTGTCAAGTAGTTATAAACTTGGGGGCAAATAAAAAAAAACCCAAACTTTAGCTTTATATTTTAAAAGAATGGAAAAGCATGTAACTTATTTTATCGCAGTTATTCCTTGCGGGGCCCCATAAAAAACACACTATTGAAATTTTTTTCAATGTTTTTTTGGGTCTTCATTTCAAAACCATGAAAAATAGGAGCAGATGTATCAACCCATATTTAATCGAAATTAACAGCTAGTTCGGGATAGTGAATCAAAATGGGTTTTTTGATTCACATCGGGGGCAGCCAATTCTCGCAAAGTTCTCTTGGGGTTTTCCTATCATCTTCTTTTTTTAAAATCAAGGATTTAAATTTGACAATTCGATGCAAGTTCAACGAGGGGTGTCTAGCTTTCTTTTCAACCTCTAAAATCTTCCAATCTCGGATTTTAAAGGTGCACTGAAGAAAAAAGAGTCTACAAGAAAAGAAATAAATTTGACACCAAAACCTCAGCAAAAGGCACCAAAATTTGATAGGGGTCGAAACCAAAAAAAATAAAAAATACTCCTAGCAAAGAAGATTTGCTTATTTAGTGAGTAGGGTCGTACCCCAAAGGGATTGGTTTTAAAATATTTCTTTAAAGAAAAAAAGAGGAAAAAAAAAATGGGGGGTTTTGTTTTTGAATCAAAATAATATTGAAACAAGAAAAAATCGAAAATTTATAAAAGCCTAGCCAAAGAATCAAAATAGTTTAATTCAGGAATTGAATCAAAGCAATTTTTTCTATTTTATTTCTGATAAACTGTTATAGTTTAACAAGCCCAATAACCTATCTTCCTTATTCCTCGTAGTCAAAACAAGCTCTTTGACTATTTCTCTTTGATTAGACAACCCTAAAATAAGCTCTTAAGATTTAATTATCAAAAGCATTAAAAACAGAAGCCCCCAATTCTGGTGTAGATTATAAGAACCTATTTAAACAAGATCATCATCCCCATAACAGAATTCGATCATCATTTTATAATAAAAATGTTTTTGTATCACGGATAGAACTTCAAACAATTACGGATTTTAGTGCTAGTTGACAATATATTAAAATTTTTAATTGAGTAGAAGGCTCTAATTCATACCCAACAAAAGACAATAATGACAAAAGTTCAAAAAAAACAAAGAATAGATTAAAGACAAATCAATTAGATCTCAAATTCGGGGGAAAACAAATTCTATGACCTTTGGGTAGAAAATTGCTTGCTACAATGTTCATCATAAAAACGAAAATTAAAAGAAAAAACATAAAAGCCTCTGTTTCCCGTTTCCCTTTCTTGCCTCCTTCCCTTTCCCCTTTTTTCTTAAGATGATCCAAAAATTATATAACCCCTTTGGGTTAGTTCTATTTTTATTGTTAAAGGAATGGTGGTGATCTTTTTTAGCAAGATACGGAAAATATCTTTCCCTTTTTTAGTAAAAATTTGAGAAAAATAAATAATGTCCCCCTGGCATCCCACAACAGGCCCCCAGGTCAAGCCGTGCCTTTTCCCCTGTGGAAATCTACAAATTTTTCATCCTGTCCGTGTGTCCACGGCTTAACCACGGCCTTTCCCCAAACCGGTCTCACCTGGTGAAGTTTCCACAATTTTTTCCTCCTTTTTTAGTATTGGCACAGCTTCATAAAACTTCCCCCGGCTGCCACCCGGCTTCCCCACTGCCGTGTCACAAGCCGGTCTCTCTCCTTCTCATGCAATGTGAGCATGGGTTTTTTCCTGGCCGTACCAAACCGTGCCTCCTTTAGATAGATACACGGTGTGACTTCAAACCCTGTATTTTTTCCCCTGGGTCTTCAAGACAGTATCGGTGTGTACTTCAAGTGTATTTTCCTGTGGCTTCAAACAAAGGTACGGCCGTGTACTTTATCACGCCCATGTACTTTCTTGGGCGGTGAAATCTTGTCTTTGTAAAAGTTGTAGATGACTTCTCTAATTTATTTGAATTAGCCCCCTTTGACCCCTTTTAAACCCTGATTTTCACCGTAACGAATTAAGTCCCATTTCTTTGTTTTCAAAAAAATCTATAATAAAAAACCCAAATTTAAAAAAAAAAGTTGAGTATAAAAGGGCCCTTACTTATCCCTTTCTCCTTTTTTGATTAGGGGGGATCACGAAACCCCTGGGACTGGGGTTTTTTACCCATTTCCCCCACTAGGTCTTAAGGTTATGTTGGGACTCTCAATCTGGGCTTTATAGGGCTTTGACTTCCACCATTTACAAACTTCTGGGTTTAAAACCGGGTTGGACCCTGGTATTAAAATGTGATCCTTCCCAGCGTGGCCTTAAATATATTTTTGATGGTATGAATAATGGACCACCGGTTTGGATGTATCCTATCCCCCTTTTGACATCTTTTGGGGAACAGTGTGGGGTTTTTTGTAGGTTAAATGACTTTATTACAACAACTCCATCTGCGTAGAGGTGTTTTGGGCATTAAAGCTTGGGAGTAATTTTACCCAATGTGGCTAGTGAGGTCGTTGGGTAATTTTACCCTCTCTAGCAGGGTTCACAAAGTCACTTCTGGGTTAAAGATTTCCCAAACCATGTTCAACCCGAAGCTTTTGAGTGGCTTCAAACAGATGGGATGAGGTTGATTTTGACAGAGGACCTATGGCCTTTCTTTTAACAAAATTCAGGTCTTAAATCTGTTCAGCCAGTAGACGGGATAAAATTTTTCCCTCCCAGGAATTGGCCATTAGCTTGGAACTCTAAAAGGGGAATAAAAGTTTCGGGGTAGGGAAGATATGGGGGCGAAGACTATCGGGATAAAGCATACTCTTTCTGTTTTTTTAATTGGGGACTCTCTAATTTTTTAAAACCCCCCTTTTTTTCCCCTGGAATCAAAAATTTCAAAAATTTTCCAATTTTTTTTTTTAATTTTTTTTCAAATTTTACATAAATAATAAAAATTTTCAAAAAAAATAAAAAAAAATGGGGAAAACACGTCAATTTTGAAAAAAATTTTCAGAAAGGCAATAATAAATAATAAATAATTTTTACAAATTTTTAAAATTTCAAAAAATAAAAAAAAATAAAAAAATTACATCGATAGTAAATTTGCAAATGAAAATAAAATGGGGAAAATTTGGGGCCAGCTAGCTGGCTCGTGCGTGCATTTTGGGGGACCGTGTAAAGGGCTAAAGGGCGATTCGAACCCCCCCGAGGCGCTCGGAAAAAATTTTTTGTTTTTTTCCCCGGAGCGCCACGGGGAAAAGTGTGATTGGCCAAAGGAAACAGTGCAGGGGCCCCTGATGCTTTTTCGCCCGGAAAACGGGGAGGGGGGAGCCGGAGCGGGCCCCGACAAAGACGAAATGGGCCCGTTTTCTTTTAATTTTTTAGTTAAAGTAAAGATAAAGCCAAATCCACAAAAAAATCAAAGAAAAAAAAGGATTTACTAAAATCCCGGATAAAAACCAAATAAAAAAACGGAAAAAAAAGGGTTTATCAAAATCGGAAATTTGGGAATATCCAAGGAATTTCGAGGTGCCTATAAATAGAGGGAGCAGGAGGAAGCTGGGCACAAAGAAAAAGTGAAAAAAGAGAGAGAAAAGAGCGAATGGAGTAGGGAAGCTCAAGCCGAAACCCCGCCAGAGCTGAGCCACCGAAGGAGACTTCTGGGAGCAACCCCCCACCATTGGATTCGGCAACCTGGGAAAAGTTTGGATTCGACACCTCCCCCGCTGCAAAAGGCCACGGAACGCCGTGGGGGCCCTTCCCCCCCCTGTGTCATCGCCCCGACCCGGACCCGATTCGACTCGCCCGGCATCAAACCGGACCCGGGTAAGTCGAATTTTCCAGATTTTTTTTTTTTAAATTAATTTTGTTTTTTATTTATTCTGAATTAATTTAAATTATTTTTATGTGTTTTTATTTTTTTTAGTTTTTTGTTTTGTTTTATTTTAATAAATAGAAAAAGTAGAAATTAGATTTTTTTAGAATTTAAATAATGTAGAAAATTAATAAAAAAAGTAAAAATAGATAAAAAAAAAATTTAAAAAAAAATAAAATAAAAAAAAATAATAAAAAATTAAATATAAAAAATAGGATAGATAATAAAAAAAAAAAAAATTTCCCCAAAAAAATCCAAAAAATCAACAAAATTCCAAAATTTCAGAAATCAAAAAAAAACGAAAAAAAATCTAAAAATCAAAAAAATTTTAAAAATTTATAAAAGATCAAAAAAAAAAATGGTTTTAGCACTTAAAAAAAAATCCTTTTTTTTCAAAAAACCCAAAAATTGTGTTTTTCCAAAAAATATTTTCAAAATTAGTTTTAAAGCTTAGGCTTAGAATTTTTTAAAAAAAAAAAAATCCCGAAAGGGAAAAAAACATAAATAAAAATAGGTTTAAAAAACTAAAATTTACAACAAATTTAAAGTTTTCAAAAAAAAGTGAATAGGGGCTTTTTTGACCTGAGTAGCGGGTACGTAGGCACCCAATTTGGGTAACCCCAAAAAATGAAAAAAAAATCATTTTTTTGAAATAATTCAAGAACATAAAAAAGGTAACAAAAACAATAAAACACATTTCAAAAGATGAACAATTTCAAGGATTAGGTGGTAACCGTAAAGTTTTAATGGTTAGCCTCCGGACTTAAATTTGGGTTTTTCCCTTTTCCTCTTTTCACAAAAACGGAAGGGGGAAAAAACCGATTGGTAGCCCCAAATTTAAAAGCTAATACGCTCCTTTGTTTTAATTCAATTTTTCCCAACAACATTTGGGTGGCGCCCCAAAAAATCAAACGAAATTCCTAATTAGTAAAGGATCTACTTTTTGGATAGGGTCTATTAGATCGGTTTGGGGAAGGGAATTAAAAATTAGACTCACGGGATGGCGACTCCCGGGGGGGCCATCCAGTAGGCTAAGCACCTAAAATCTTCAAAATTGTTTGAAATGTGTTTAAATTTACTTTTTTAAAATTTTCGGATTAGTTAGATTTTGAATTTTCTTTACTAGGGGGTTTGCGCTACTATTTTGTGGGTAGATGCGGTCGAACCGGACCGCCTAAAAACCTAAGACGGGGACCCCTTTGTGTAGGTTTTGGGGCGAAGTGAGTTGATTCCTGTTCGGGACCGTTAGGCTACCCCCCTTATCTTCGATATGGCTTGGATCCATTTTTTGGGGGGGGGGGGAATGCGGGAGGCTTAGGCTCGGGAACCAAATTAGCCCAAACCCTATTGCATAAAAAATAACATCAAAAGGGGGTTTACAATTAAATGACAATGAATGGTTTGTTTTTTTGCCCTTTGGAGTTGGGATTTTTCCCGAAATGTTTTCGTAGTTCTTTTTTGTAACTAGGTATTTTTATTGAAAATAGTGGCTAGCATGCAGTCGACCGTCTCCTCCGAAAAGAAATACGGGTGTAAAAACCCTTTTGGACCGAAATTGGTATTAGGCCACTGTTTAAAATTTGTAAAACCCAGGGAGAAGGCCTTATCCAGCAAAAGTGCCCATCTCTCCTGAAAAGATAGAGGTGAATTTCCCTTTTAGTCCGGGCCATGCTCCAATTATGGGAAAATCGGCCCGCTTTTTTTTTATGGGACCATGGTCACCCCCCCTTGGAGGAGTCCCCCCAGTTGTACAGGCCCGCACTAACCGATCAGTCTACTTTCCCAACCTAGGTGGGCCCGCGGGTCCCTTCAAGATTATTAGGCACCCGTAAACAACAGTCAAAAAAGCCCTGGCAGACTGAAGGATATTGTACGGATGTAGATTTGAAGCAGGGTTTCATCGCCCGAGAGGAAAATGGGGATAAAAAAAGGAGTCCTGATGGGGACCCAAGATTTCAGACAGAAAAGGGGAAACTTTTCATCTTACAGCTTCGCCCATACTTTTTCCCACCGGGACCTTCTATATTCACGAAGGGTTGCGAGTGGTGACCCAATTCCCTGGGGGGAAGATCCTACACCCCGGCTCTCTGCTGAACAGACCCGGAATTTAAATTTCCCTCAAGAAAAAGGCCAGGGGGATCCTTGTCCACCCTCAACTTCTGCTAATTTGGGTTTTGTAAGCCACCTCAAGTTTTTTGGGTTTAAAACATGGTCAGGAAAAACCCTACCCAATAGGTGGCCCCGGTGGTTTCATGTGTAGAAAAGGAAAGCTCCCCCGGACCTTACCAGCCCGTTGGGTAGAGCTGCTTGGGTTCAGGGGAAAGATTTTTATGGACACCCAGGTGGAGTTGCTATAACAAAATCTTTTGACCTGCAAAATTTCCCAAGCAGTGCCTTTAAATCGGAATCAGCGGAGTAGGGATATCACCCAAACTCAGTGGTCCGCCAGTTCGGCATATCCAAGACATAGTCTATGGGCCCTCGGTAAAAGTAGTTACTTTGATTTCAAGATCCAAAACTGTTATAGTGAGAGTTTGTGAACTGGCAGAGGTCAAAGCACTTTGGGAAGCCAGAATTAAAAGCCCGAATGGGGACCTGGGGGAAATTAGATGGCGAAGTGGGAAAGCCCGAGCCACCAGAGAATTTGTAATCACCACTATACCAGACGGGGGAAAGAGCGTATGGGGTTCCAGAGCCCCCCCCCAAACCCAAGCCCAACAAACAATCCAGAGACGAAGTGTACCCGGAGCAGGTCAGGGTCGAATGGGGGTTTTGTATTTTGAAGGGGATCATAAGAAAAAATTGGAGGGCGTTTAAAAGAATCCGATCAAAGGAAAAGCCTTAGAAGCACTTTGGAGAAATGCCGGGCCCAAAGTAAAGGGAATTGGAAGCCGTCATCAGGGGGGAAATCTGACCCCACAAAAAGACTAAAAGAACTGGGAAAGAGTTTTTTTTTTGAAATTTTTTATTTTGAACTCCAGAATTTTAATATTAAAAAAAGGAATTTTAATTTAAATGTAGTCGTTGTCAACCCTTTTTATTTTTAGCACCCGGTGACACAGCTATCATTCTTGCATTCATTACAAAAAAAGAAAAATGCGAATCCAGGTATCAAATAGCTTCCAGACAATCAAAACCCTCCCGAAGCCCAGTTCTCCCCGCGCTCAAGAACAAAAAGGCCAACAGCAGTGACACCCCCAACAACAATCTGAAGCGCCTCAGCTCTGGGATCATGCCCCCTAGAACAAAACAGTCCAACACGGGTGCCCAGGTTCACTTTTTGATAAAAAGCATGGCCTCCTCGCAAACTCAGCCAACCCGGAAGAGTTTTAGGGGCCCGAAAGGGGGAAAGGCAGTGGGGGGAAAACCCCCAGATATAAAGAGATAAATTCCCACCTTAACTGGCCTTTAAATAAGCCAAAGGTAAACCCAGACCCAAAACCTCGATGACCTGAAAAGGAGAGGAAAGAGAGGAAAAGGATGGAGAAAGACTCTTCCGCCTCCATGAAAAGATGGAACCATTGGGGCCTGGGGTTTTGAACAGGGGGGGATCCCCAAACCTGCAGTCAAGAAAGGCATACCCAGAAGTTAAGCCCCCAAATTTAAAAAATTATGATGGGACGGTGCCTAAAATGCATACCAGCTATATGCCAAAAAATGATAAGTTGCTAAATACGACAGCTCATGCTTCAGAATTAAAGATAGCCCCCAAGGCCCCCCTGGTCTGGTATGCCCACCTGGACTTAACATTGTCAACATTTGGGGAAGCAAAGCCCGGGCTTTTTATGATCAATAAAGTTCAATATTGAAGTCCCCATCTGTTCGCCGGGGAAGTTCCGGAAGAGACATGCGAGTCGTTAAAGGAAAATATGTCAGCGTGGAGACCCCGGCCCGCAGGGTAGAAACCCCCGATGTCAAAAAAAGGAAATTTGACTCCATTTTTGTCAATACCCGGACAAGACTCTTTTCACACCTGGGGGGTCAGCCCTCTCCGGTTTTGGGGGTTTAATGGTGCGGGGGGAGGTTTGAGAACGCCACCCACCGTAGACCCCAAAAAAGGGCCTCCTAGGGTCACCCGCACAGAGGCCTGTGGGGGGAAAAAAGGCTAAAGGTTAGGTTAGCAGGTTCACTCCGGTAAAGCGAAAAGGCCGGGCCCGTGTTAATTTCAGACCAGAGTCCCCTAGCCCAGCAAACATGACGGTCAAAACTAAGGCTGTCAGGGTCCAAGGCAGTTCACCCCAAATCCCATCCCACTAGTCGTTTCGCCGGGTTAGGGAAAGACAACTTGATTATTTTTAAAATCCCCAAGACCGGTACAACCCAAGAACTTTGACCAAATCTTAAGTGTGCTACCACATGGGTCGGGAGGGGCATTCCACAGTAGGTGTGGGGGCCCCCCCGACACAAAATCCAAGATTTAATTGATGCGGAAATTCAAAAATTGGGATTTCGTAAAACACCCCAGCCCCAATGTCAACACCAACCCCCTGCCCAATCACGGGCCCGCCATTATATGATCACATCAGGGGAGCGGCCCCCAAAGGGAGCCCCTAAAAAGAATCCAACCGAGCAACAGAAGGGCAATCCCACCAGCTCTAGAAGAAACTAAAAAAGAAAACCCTTAAGAAAGATAGTTACCCGGAGCCCCAAAGGGTTTGGGGCATTTGGGAACAAGGGAGTTTTTCCTATTTAGTGAACTATTTTTATACCCGTGAGCAGGGCCCCTACGGATGGTGGGGTTTGAGAAGGGGGGACAACCAGAAAAAGGGAAAAGGGGAAAACTGCCACTGATCCTCTAAAAAAAACCCCGGGGTTTTACATGCTATGGGACAATAACGGGGTCAAATCCCAAGAAAAAATATGTTTTTAATGTCCCGTCCGGCAGGAATTACAAGGTGCCCCCGTTCGAAAGGGGGCCCTCGAACAAGAGCGAACTCCATTGGGGGGGATCACCCGCTCGGGAGATTTAATCCAAAGTAAAGGGCCCGAGAAGAGCCCACCGGGGAAAAAAGGGGGAAGAAGGGAAGAGGGACTTGCTGCTTCACGAAGAGGTTAAGGCATAATACAAGATCATGGAAAATTAAATAAAGTTCCAGCACAGATATCGCTCTGGCCTTTCACAACATCCGAACCTCTAGGGAAGCCCCTTTTTAAAGTGCTGAAAAAGACCCAGGCCCCGGAAGTATCGTAAAAAAAAATTGGGGTCACGGGGAGACCCATTTTTGCAAGGGACCAAATATCCTTCTCCCCGGAAAGAAGCTGGGGAAGAGGGGCCCAACTCCAAAACCCACTATTCTATGGTCAGGTGAAAAGACCCTTGTCTCTCGGGTCTTATCGACACGGATCTCTCTAAATGTTTCCCCCATTGGCAACCCGCTTTTTGGGGGGCGTCCAAGCTTTTAAAAAACCCGTCCACGTGGCAGAGCTTTTGCGGGTCCAAAGAGCATAATAGGGGAGGTAGCCTACCGGGGGAAATTGGCCCAAAACATTCCACTTTCCCCTTTCCGGGTCCTCGAAAAACCCCAAAGATTTTTTAATTGTCTTGGGAGACCTTGGATACATGCTGCTGGACCCATCCCCTTTGTCTCCACAAAGGGGTAAATTTATCAAAAAGGGCGATAGTCACTGTATGGGGGGAGCGGATTAGCCATAACAAAGAGATGCCTCCCTTATATTGGGGAAAAAGGTTAAAAAAGACCTGGGGTTGAGTTTTTCAATGAAGTAAAATGGGCAGAAGGAGGGGCCCTCAAATTTAAAAAAAGGGGCAGTGGTGTTTGGACTAGGGTCATTCCTACGGCCGCAGAAAAAAGCGCAAACAAAGGGGGTAAAAGGGGAATAAGGGGGAACTGACCCACAACCGATGTGATCCCACCTCTCCCAACAACTTCCGAAAGGGAAAAGTCATTTAAGAGCTTTTGGATAAAAGAAAGAGGACGACGAAGGGAAAAAACCCCCCCAGTTTTAACAACATGGGTCTCAACAATTGGTTTTTTTTATTTAGTAACGTAGGTTAGCTCAAGAGTAAGAAAGATTTTTTAAAAAAATTTTATTGAGACCTTTTTCAAATTCAATTACAGTTTGTTTTTTTTTTCCTTCTTAATTTAAAATGCTTTCATTTTACTAGATCTCCTCCTCGAAAATCAAAGGGTATTCGGAGGTAGAAAATAAAAAAGCGATATCGTTTCCAACGTGCTGGGGCAGTTGTTGAAGGGATATTTTGACCCCGAAATACTACAAGAAAATTTGGGAAAACTGAACAAAGCGGAAATTGTTGACGAGCATGGAGCAGTAAATTAGGAAGCTGGGAAAAACCCCAAGAACCCAAAATCGGGCCCCGTTTGAGTGCCGAGAAAAAAGTGAGATAACCGAGCATTAAAGGGGTATGTAGATGGTTTGCCTGGGCGTTTGGTGAATGCCCGGGCTAGGGCCAGTCAATTAGTTCACAGGCTTCCACAAGGAATTCAAACCCAAAAAAAAAAAAACTGAGAAGATTTAGGGCCCGACATCTTTCTGAAAATCAAAGAAGAAATCAAGAAATGCTAGAATAGGGGTTTATTAAGTATTTTGACTACCTAGAGGGGTAGCAATGTATCCCTATCATGAAAAAAGAAAGGAAAAAGTCGGTTTGCGTAGACTTTAGGATTAAACCCAAACCTTTCCAAAAGGGTAAATTCCCCTCCTCACTTGTTTTTCTATAGACAACACTGCGGGAAAACCATTTTCTCATTCATGGACAGTTTTTCGGATATAATCAAATAAAAAGGCTGAGGGATAAAACCAAACGACCTTATCCCAAATGGGGGACTTTTGTTTCAAAGTAGCCTTCGGTTTTAAAAAAAGCCGGGGAAAGACAAAAAGCCATGGTCGCATCTTCCCATTGATGCATCGAGAGGTTGAAATTTTTCCCAAAAGAAAGATAGCCAAATCCAAAAAAAAAAAGCCATTGATATCCTGAGAATTGTTCAAACGACTGAGGAAGTTCCGTTTGTTAAACTAAAAAATTACTTTCGGGGGCCAAGGGGAAATTGTTAGGTTTTTCATAAGCCAGGGAAAACATTAAAAAAGACCCGACGGTAAAATCCCTATTAAATTACCTTCCCCACGTCCGTTAAAAAAGTAAAAACTTTCGGGAGATTAAATTACTAGCTCTTTTATCTATAGCCACCGACAAATCCCGGGTATTATTCGCTGTGAAGAAGAACACCACAATTGAAGGGGCGACGAATACGAAGAGGCATTCGAAACAATCAAAGACATTTACAAAACCCCCGGTCTTTATATCCCGAAAAAGGAAAACCTTGTTCTTATACCTCACTAACTCCCTGAATCCATGGGGTGTGTCTGGGCAGAAAAGACGGGGAAGGAGGTTCCATATATTTCTACAAGAAGTTACGATGGGGAAAAGAGGTACTCAGAGGTGGAGAAATGTTGGCTTTAATCTGGGTCATGCTCGATAAGGCAATAACCCCTTTTTTTACCATATTTAAATTTCTAACAAACTGTCCTTTGAAATACTTGGCAGAGAAAAAGCCTTGATAGGGGGGGAAAATTTTAAAATGTCAAATGCTCCTATCCGAGTTCACATCAATACGTAAATCGACCTCGATAAAGGGAAGCCTTAGCTGACCATTGGGGGAAAACCTTGTCGAGACAGATTCCAAGAAACAAACCCCAAATTTTGGGTGAGAAAATTTTCATGGAGATAGGCCGTAGAAACTTTGGAAGAGAAAAACCTGAAATGGAAACTGTTTTTTGATGGAGCCGCAAAAGTTTCGTTGTGGGGGTTTGGGCCGGGATTTAATCCCTGGCGGCCAATTCCCCGCAGCGCGGACTTACATTTTCCCCATACCAAAAATATCGCAGAAATGAAAACATGTATTCTCGGCCCCAAAAGGCTGCCAAAAAAATCCCCCGAATTTAAAGGGATACGGGGGTTTGTCGCTCATCATACTAAAACAAGGGGGAATACAAGACTAAAGACCCCAAAACCGGTACCTATCATCAACACTTGACAGAGCTAATTGAAGAATTCAAAGGAAATCCTTTCACATACATCCCGAGAACTCAGAAACAGTCGAGTTTCCCTAGCCCATGCATCTATGCCAATAAAGGAGGGCCGGTTCAACCGTGAAAATGACATCGAAAGGGCCGGGCCCCCCTACTGTTTAACAATTTTAAAAGATACAAATAACAAAAACCCTTTGGGATCTGATATCAAACCTTTCTCCAAGAAAGGGAAATACCCCGAAAAAGGCTAAAAAGAATGACCAAAGACACCAAAAAGGTTAGAAAACAAATTTCCTATTAAGTGGGCCCTTTAAAAAGATCATTGATACCACCCGTTGAGGTTTTTTGGACAAAGATAAAGTGAAAATGTTAAAGAAGTCGAAGGAGTAGTGGCCTCATATGAAGGCTACTTTTTTCCCGGGGAAAAAACATGGGTTAGGATATTTTGGTTTACAGGAATCAAATTGCATAAAATTTGTCAAACTTCATTTGTGTCAAGCTATGCGAAACCGGATTAATGCTCCGCCCAACGAGTTTCACTTGTTACCCCACCATGGCCATTCTCCATGTGGGGAATCGACATAAAAGGCCCTACACTTCGACAGCATCCAACCGGGCCCTAGATTTTTTGGAGCAATTTTATTTTTCACCAAGTGGGTAGAAGCTTCATTACACCAATGTCAAAAAGGGGTAATAGTCCGCTTCTTAAAAAGGGCAATAGCCGGGCGGAGTTCCGGTCCATCCCCGTAACGGTACCATCTTAAAAAAAAAATCGAGAAAGGTTTTGTCAACAATTCCCATAAACCACAAAAAATTAATCCCCACCGACCTCAATGAACGGGGGGAGAAGCAGCTAACAAAAAAAATTTAGAAGATTACGAGAAATGACAACAACTTACAAAGTTGGGATGAAATGTTCCATTTGCTCCCCTGGCTTCGGATTCAATAAAACTCTACAGGAGCTAGCCTATATTCATTTGGGATATGGTACTGAAGCATGTACCATTAAGTTGAGAAAAAGTCATTCGAACTTATCAGAAACTTAGTTAAACCCAATAAAAATGGGTAAAGAAAAGGTTTTCAGTGAAACTGATTATGAAAGGACTTACCGCATTATGTCATGGCCATGTTTCCAACAAAGAATGGCCCCAGATTAAAGAAAAAAAGACCTCGGGACTTTTAAAGGGGGGAAAGGGGTTTAAGGGAAAGGTTCTCCCAAAGCGCAAAACTCCGAGGAAAATTACCCCAAACATGAGGGTCCATATGTGGTAAAAAAAAGGGTTTTTCAGGGGGTGCTATGATATTTAAATCGAGGTGGGCCCGATTGAGAGACCCCATTAAAAAGATGCGTAAAGATGTACTATCCTTGGCAAAGGGGAATTGTTTTTCCCATGTTTAGAAAGCCAATGTTTTGGGGTAAAATTTGTTGAGTCAATTTTTTCTTTTTACAAGCAAAAATTTAATATCCCTGAATGATCAAAATCAATTGCACATAATAAATATTTTAAACAAATTCCCACCATTTCACCAAGAAAAATAAACACTAAAATGATAAAGAATCTTAATATGGTTTGTGATATAATCCTACCTATTTTTAAGCATTTAAAAATGAGCGCGTTTTGGGATAACATTACCTCAAAAGGCGTTGTGTAAAAGAAAGGGGGGCCCTCAAAATTATCGACCTTGTGTCAAGAAAGAAGAAATGAAGAAAAAGAAACCCGCCCCAAGGTTCGGTTGTTTGGTTTCTATCCACGTAAAATGGCAAGTATTAAAATAAATAACTTCATTTCTCAATCTTTTTTTCAGGCTGTAGAAAGTATTTCAGAAGCATAAGTGAGTCGCCCTAGTGGGGCACTTGTCGAACCGCCCTTTAATAGGGTGGTCAGCCCAAAAGGGGCCTTCCCTAGATCTTAAGGTTTTTCCCCCAGGGGCCCTTTTGAACCTCATTTTTTATCATAGGGATCGCCCAAAAAAAGGGATTCCCCAATCTCTTCCAAGGGGGTCTAAAAAAAGCCTTTCCCGAATCATTTTTTTTATTAGGTTAGTTAGCCCATGGGGGGCCTTTTTGAGCAAGCCAATCCAGGGTTTGTCGCCATAGGGGGCCCCTTTCCTAAAAAAATCTTTGTCCTCATGGGCAGCCCCATAGGGGGGACTTTTTGAGCAAATTCAAAACTAGGTTAGTCGCCCCTAGGGGGGGACTTCCTAAAACTTGTTTTCATGGTCAGCCTAGGGGGGACTTTTTGAGAAAGTCCAATCCAGGGGGCGCCCATAGGGGGCACTTTCCTAAAAAAAACTTTGTCCTCATGGTCCCCAAAGGGGGCACTTTTTTTAGGCAAAAATTTAAAATCTAGGTTTGTCAGCCCTAGGGGCACTTTCTAAAACCTTGTTCTCATGGTCAGCCCTAGGGGGCACTTTTTTTGCAAGTCCCAAACTGGTTTTCAACCATAGGGGGCCTTTTTCCCAAAAAATCTTTGTCCCATGATGCCCTGGGGGCACTTTTTGAGGCAAAATTTAAAAACTAGGTTAGTCGCCCTAGGGGGCATTTTCCCAAAAACCTTTTTTCATGGTCAGCCCATAGGGGGGATTTTTGAGGCAAATTCAAAACTAGGTTAGTTAGCCCATAGGGGCACTTTCCTAAACCTTGTCCCTGGGCAGCCCGGGGGGACTTTTTAAGGGAATTCAAAAAAGGTGTTTGCCCAAAGGGGGGACTTTCCCAAACCTTGTTCTCTGTCAGCCCCTAGGAGGCACCTTTTGAGACAAAAACCCCAAAGGTTTGTCGCCCCGAGGGGCCTTTCCCAAACTCTCCCCCATTTGTCAGCTCTCGGGGCACTTTTCGGGAAAAATTCTCCAAAAAAGTTTAGCTAACAAAACGCTTTGTTTACAGGGAGCCCCGTATGGGCCTTCCGAGTAAATTTTCTGTCCAAATTGAAAAATTTATAAGACCTTCCTATACATTTCTCATCTTCCTATACAACTTGAGATTGTCCTATCGCCAATTGTCAGCCCATAAAGCCTTTTTGGGGAAAGGGAAAACACTCTAAATTTTAGGTCCCCCCTTTAATGGTGGATTTTCAGTCTTTTAGGCATTTTCCTACCAAAAAAACCCTTCAAGAGGCCAAAAAAGGTGTCTTTTGTTTTTCTTTTAGTTAATTTTTTTAAAATTTACCACAAAGAGGGGCACTGTAAAAACCCCCTTTTTGCCCTAGGGAAACAACAATTCTCAATAATAATAATTTCAATTTTTTTTTTTTTTTCTTTTTTCCTTTTAATTTTCCCTAAAAAAAAAATGTTCAAAAAAAAAAAAAAATAAATAGGAAAAAAACGTCAATTTTGAAAATGATTTTTGAAATGGAAAATGAAAAATAAATAATTTTACAAATTTTTGAAAAATTTTAAAAAATAAAAAAAAATAAAAAAATTTCATCGCATATGTACAATTTGCGATGTAAAAAAAATCGGGGAAAAGGGGCCCGTCGCTGGCTTGGGGTGCAGTTTGGACCCTGTGAAGGGTGAAAGGTCGGTTCGAAACCCCCACAGGCACTCGGCAAAATTTTTTTTTTTTTTCCCAAAGCTGCCCCGGGAGCATGTGATTGGCCAAGAGGGAAAAGCGTGCATGGGCAGGGGTCGTCTTCTTTGCCCAGGAAAAACGGAGGAGGACCGGGGCAGGTCCAACGAAGACGAAATCGGCCATTTTCTTTTTAATCTTTTAGATTAAATTCAAAATAAAACCAAATCCCTCAGAAAAATCAAAAAAAACAAGAGATTTACATAAATCCCGGGATAAAAAGAATCCAAAAAAGGAAAAAAAAAGGTTTATCCAAATCGAGAATTTTTAGCAATCCAAGAGGGGTTCGAGGTGCCTATAAATAGGGGAGCAGGAGGAAGCTAAAGGGCCAGAAGAAAAAGTGAGAGAAGGAGAGAAAAGAGGAAATTTGGGTACGCCGGGGAAAACCGAAGCCGAAACCATGACCGGAGCTAGAGCCACCCCAAGGAGACGTTCTGGGAGCAAACCCCCCCACCATTAGATTCACAACCTCGAGAAGTAGGATTGACACCTCACCCCTGCAAAAGGCCCCCAGAACGCCGGGGGAGACCTTCCCCACCCCGTGTCCACGACCCACCCGACCCGATTTGACCGACGCCCGACCCCCGCACCGACCGGGTCCAGGAAGTGGGGTTTTCCGTTTTTTTATTTAAAATTTAATTTTTTTTTTATTTTTTTTATTTGAATTAATTAATTTTTTGTTATGTATTATTTATTTAAATTTGTTATTTGTTTTGTTTTATTTTTAATAAATAGGGAAAATTAGAAATTAAATTTTTCTAGATTTTAAAAATGTAAAAAAAATAATAATAAAAAGTATAAAAAGATAAATAAAAAAAAAAAAAAAATAGAGTCAAAATAGGGTAGATAAAAAACCAAAAAAAAAATTTCCCAAAAATCCGAAATCAAAAAAAAATTCCCAAAAATCACAAAAAACCCCAAAATTTCAGAAATCACAAAAATAACTAAAAAAAACAAAAAAAAATTTTAAAAAATTTTAAAAAAAATCATAAAAAAAAAATGGTTTTTGCACTTTGAAAAAACCTTTTCTTTAAATAAATCCAAAAATTTTGTTTTTTCTAAAAATCATTTCAAAATCAGATTAAAAGCTTAGGGGTTTGAAATTTTTTTGAAAAAAAAATCCCCAAAATGGTTAAAAACATAAATCAAAAGGTTTTTAAAAACTAAAATTTACAAACAAACTTAAAGTTTTCAAAAAAAAAGCGAACTACGGCTTGTTTGATCCTGAATAGCAGGTACGTAGGCACCCATTCGGGTCAACCCATAAAAATGAATAAAAATCATTTTTTTGAAATAATTCAAGAACATAATAAAGGTAACAGAAACACAATAAAACACATTTCTAAAGATGAACAATTTCAAGAGATTAGGTGGTAACCGTAAAGGTTTTATTAGGTTAGCCTCCGGACTTAGGAACTCGGGTTTTCCCTTTTCCTCTTTTCACAAAAACGAGAAGGGGAAAATAACGACGACTAGTAGTCCAAATTAAGACTAATCCGCCCCTTTAGTTTTAAATTTCATTTTTTCCCAACAACAGTTGGGTGGCGACCCCGAAATCAAACGAAATTCCTAATTCAAGTCGAGGATCTACATTAGATGAGCATAGGGTCTTGTCTAGATCGGATTAGGAATGGGAATTCAGAAATTAGACTCGACAATATGTCCTTCTTATTCCATCATCATTCCGGGCTATAAACCAGGTTTCTAACTCGTCCATCTGTATGCATATCGGTTGCTTTTTTCCCAAAGGCCTTTTGATCGCTGTTTTGCGAATATCCAGAAGTCTATTAAAAATACTGGTCAAACCCAGCCTCAAGATCTTGGCACATATACTCGCTGGTTAGTGATGGGCTTGCAGAAGTTAGGTGTATTCTTCTAGGGTGGGAGTGATCTCATGTGGCCAAATAAAAAAGTCGTGGGCTCAATTTCCCATAGATAGAGGATAACTCGAAATCAGAGGTAAGTTATTTCCATCTTCATCAGTGAAAGGATGGGCTTTATCTTTTGCTGGATGAAGGCCTGTTCTTCAAGGTCGTACAAAGTAAACCAATGGTTTAATACCAATTTTGGATCCAAAGGTTTGCAAACTTGGATTTCCTTATGGAGAAGGCGGTCGACTGTGGGATAAACCATCTATTACAATAAGAATTTTCCAATTACAAAAAAAATTTACAAAGCATAAATGATGCTATTAAGGTAAATGTATTTGAACCCAAAAAAGGAAAAAAAAGTTATATCATTAATAATGTTGGCTGATGCCTTTTATGTATGTTTTAAAAAATGGGTTCTAAAGGTCCCAAGTCTATGCCCTCCTGCATTCTCGAAGAAATGGCCCAGGCATTCGAAGCATTGGGTGGGGGTGGCCTAATCCCCTCAAACGGTGTTATTACTTCGCCGAAAACTACACAAGGGCCCCCCCCATTTTTGGGTCTTAAGCGGCCGGGGTTTGCCCGTATCTACTCCACCGATTACATGCATGAAATCAATAGTAGCAAAAAAAATAAATAAACCCTAAATTCCTTTAAAACCCCTGAAAGGTTTTGCATCAATAGTTAAAAACAGAGACATTTTGGAAAGGGTGATTTTGAAGGTTAAAGTAGTGCCTATAAAGATATCCTTAGTGGAGTTGCCCCCTGTCGAGTCTTTTTTTAAAAAATTTTTTTTCATTCCTTTTTTGATTTTATAGACCTAGTTCATCTAATAAAAGCCCTTGACTTGAATAGGAATTTTGCTTTTTTTGGGAAACGCCCCCCCAATAATTGGGAAAGTTTATTGATTAGAACAAATTGAGAGTTTAAAACCCCTAATTTGGATAACTACCCAACGAAAACTCCTTTTTCATTTTTGTAAAAAAAGGAGGAAAAGAACCAAATTTTCTAAATGGGGGGTAACTTTTTAAAAACCTTTAAAAGTTACCACCTTTTCTTCTAAAAATCTAAACCATATTAAAATGTCTTTTCTTATTTTTTTTTCTTTTTATCTATATTTTTTTCTATTTTTATTTTTGGTACAGTAAAAAATTTTAACAACTTGGAAAATGATTTATTTTTTTTAGGTTGCCCCATAAGGTACCTGGTGCCGCGTGCCTGCGTACCTGCTATTTGGGATAAACAAGCCTTTTAGTTCGTTTTTAAAAAAAGTTTTGGGGGGTTATTTAATTTTAATTTACGAAAATATCTTGAGTTTCGTTTTTATTTTTTTAGCATTTTTTTGGAAAAATTGTAAGATTTATTTTTTTTTTTTTGAAAAAAAAAAAATTTAATTTTTGGGAAAAAAACCCAAATTTTTGGGGTTTATTAAGAAAATGATTTTTTTTAGTGAAAAAATTTTTTTTTATATCCCTATTTTTTAATTCCCTTTATTATTAATTGTTTTTAAATAATAATTATTTTTTCCCTTTTATTATTTTTTTAAAATTTTTTATTATTTTATCTATTTTAAACTAAACAAAAACAAAAAAAAACTAATCTAAATTTACCATTTTTCTAATATTATTTTTTTTCTTTTTTTTTTTCTTTTTTCAAATTTAAAAATAAATAAAACCAAAAAATAAATTAAAAAAAAAAAAAAAATCTGACTTCCCTGGGTCCAGGTACAGTGCCGGTGGGTCGGATGGGGTCGATGGGTTGGGTTCTGTAGGGGGGAAGTCCCTGGGCGAGTTCCGACGTCTTTTTCGTTGAAAAAGAGGTGCTTTCAAAGTTTTTTTGAGGTGGGAAAACTTGAGGATGATGGTGTCTTCTTTGAAAACCCCCGGGTGGGTTTTGAGGTGAGGTGGTCAGCGGTTGTGGCTGTGAACCCCGGCGGCCCCAAAATCTCCCTTTTCCTCTCCTTTCTTCTTTTTATTTTTTTTTGGCTTCCTCCCTGTGTTCATTTATAGACGTTGGAAAACAAGTGGGGTAAGCTTGGGCTTTTTCCGATTGGGGAATAAAAATTTTTGGTTAAAAACCCCCTTCCATTTTGTAAATCTTCTGATTTTTTGTGATTGATTTCCAATTAGTGATGTTTATTTATTTTGGTTAAAAGATTTGGTGGATTTGCAAAAAAAAAAAAAGCATCAAAAAGGCCAGATTCGAATTTTTTCCCTCGCGACGATTCGGATGAAGGTAGGAGAGTCATGCGCTGGGCGTGCGTTCGCGTCGTCCAAAAAACGTTGAGCTGTCCCCGGAAAAAAGTGGATTTTCTTCCCTGCTTTCGAATGCCCACCGAGCCCCTTCCCCGCACTTAGGCCATGGTTTTAGACTAGCTAGGTGCCTATTTTCAGTTTTTTTTTTTTTAGAAATTGCATATTGTGATGCATTTTTATTATTTTTTTATTTTTAATTCTAAAAAATTGTAAAAATTATTTAAAAATCCTTTTCTTTTTATTTGTATCATTATTTTTCCAAAAAGATATATTTTTTTCCCCATTTTTTTTTTGAATATTTTTTTCCATTTTTTCTAAATTATAAGAAAAAATTTTAAAAAATGAAAAAAAATTAAAATTGACCATTACTAAATTTTAAGAGCAAAAATGAGGTGTTTTCAGTTTGGGTTTTTCACAAAAGGTCGCTGCCTATAGTTTAGTCCCATTAACCTTTGTACCATCCCAAAGTCCGTCCTTCCTCTGATATTTTGTAATTTAATTTCTTTGGTGGGCACCCGAAAAGGGTTTTTCTTCGGAGGGAAGGGCTTTACTTTGGCCTTGTCTTCTGAAAAGGGTTTTGGGTTTGGTGGATTGGGGGCATGAAATTTATGGGTGTACCCAATTAACATCATACGGTGGGCTATCGAAACGGGTCGAAGTAAATTACGAGTCGGAAATGGAAATCGAGGAGCTCCCTTGCATGCAAAGATGTGGGGGTGATGTTTGTCCATTCTTTGCAAACCCTAAAATCCTTCAACCACAATTTGGGTGTTTTCTTTTTTTTTTGTTCTACCCCTCATGTGGTGTTTCTTGTTAGATAAAGGTTTTTTGGGTTTTTTTGGTATTTTTTTTTTTGGTTAAAAGGTTATGTAATTTTTTTTGTTTGGTTTGTGGGTTTCTCCCTTTAAATTTTTGTTTCTATAATGTTTAATTGACTTGTTCATTAAAAAATGGATTCATTTTTTTGGGTAAAAAAAAAAAAAAGAGGAATTCTAGGAAAGCTAAAGAATTTTTATAAAAAAAGTAAAAAAACTTGGGTTTTTGAATCTATAAATTATTTTCCCAATAACATAATGTATGTATGTAGTATGTATGTATGTTGTTGTATTTATGTATGTTTTTTTTTTCACTCTAGCATTTTTAAAAAATAGAAAAAAAATGAACAAAAATAAAAGGGGGGAAAAATTTTAAAAGAGAGGATTAATTTTTGAAATCAAGTTCAAAAAGAAAATTTTTAACTTTAAATGATTTAAAAAAAGAATCAAATTATTAAATAGTTTAAATAAGAGATTTTATTTGATGCTATTACAGTAGTAAAAAATTTCTTTTTAAACCTTTAAAATATTTTTATGGGAAAATAATGGATATTTTTTTAAACACTTAACAAAACATTGATCTCTATCACTTATAATTTTCTTAAAAAAAAGTAATTAAAAGAAAAAAGCTAAGAACTCTCCATAACAAAATTTAGACACTACGAAATTAAATAAGGTAGATAAAATAGATGAGTACAAAAAAAAAGAAAATAATTTTTAAAAAAGACCCAATACACAAATAGAAAATAAATGTTATATGGAAATGTAAATATAGTTGCAAGTGTGTCAATGCTAACACACTTGACATGAGTGGAAAGAGTGATAGGAAAAATTTACAAGGTGATGTGTTTTAAGGAAGGTTGTGGAGAAATCATCTCTCAAAATTTATTTTTGACCGTAGGAGACGGTAGTTAAAATGTATTTTTAAAGGGAGATCCTAAAAACATAATAGCCAAAATCCCCTCAAATTCCCAAAGCTTTTTCTCTCCAAAATCCAAAAAAACCTCCCCTAAAATTAAGAATAGAAAAGGGGTTTTAGAGTTAGTTTTTGGTTTGTGGGTTTTTTGATTTTTTGATTACATCAATGGTAAAAACAAAATGGGGGGGTATAAGTTAAAAGATTTTATTGTACATGGTTTAGTTTAATTAATAGTGGACTACCAAACCAATTTTAAGATCCCCTTTTTTAGTCCCTCAATTTAGTTTTTTTTATAGCCTTTAATAAATGTATGAATTTTTGTTCCCATTGCCCTCCCAAAGAAAATTTGGCTCAAACATGAGACAAGCTTTTAACCCGTTTATAAGTGTTTTTAAAAAAAATTTAAAAAATTTTTTATAAATTTTTTTTTGGGTTTTTTTATTTGTATATATATATTGTGGTATAAAATTTCTTAAGTTTTAACAAATATTTAATAGACATTTATCTAATGTTTATTTAATTGCAAATTAAAATAAACAGATATTTTTTTAATCAAACCCTTTAAAACTATTTATAACCAAAGAATCCCTAAATTTTAAAAACGGAAGGATACAAATTTAATTTGATCGGGGGTTGTATAAAAAAAAGGGTAGGAATAAGTTTTGTTACCATATTTTGAGAGTAATGAATATTTTTAAAATTTTTTTAGGTCTTATCCCCGTCAAAATTTCCCTTTTTTGATTGGGCAGGGGGCCAAAACTCCTTAAAAATCTATTTTTGATCCTCACGGGGGGGAATAATAAAAATTTAATCTTTTTTCTCTTTAAATCTCAGCTAGTATTAACTTACTGTTTTTAAATTGCTCATACCCCTACTTGACAACTAAAAAGGGAAAAATTTTTTTGGGGTTTTTGTATTTTTGTTTGTTTAAACTTTGCAATTTGTATTTTTTTTTTTGGGTTAGCGACGGAGTGGATCTACCTTCAGACTTAGAAAAAGATTTATGAGGGTGAAAAATTTTTTTTACATTTAGATCTTTTGAAAACAGTCTAAAATAAGCCCACGCGTACCTACCTTTGTGTTCACGGTTCTTTTTTTCCCAAAACCCTTTTAATTGAACTAGTTAAAAACGTACTGGTTTGTTTAGGGCTCATGAAGTTTGAGCAGCCTGTAGCAGTTTCCAGTGAATTTCCCAAACGGACAGCGACAGAGAAGGAAACAACATTTCGTAAAATTTGTGTTTCAGTCGTTCGATTTTTAAATTTTTTAAAAAAAAATAAATTTTGCATGATCGGATGTGGCGTACACCCGCAACACCTTAGTGATAATCCTCGCTCAAACGTCGGTGTTACTTTTTATTTTTGAGTACTAACCCTTACGTTGTACAAAGCTTTCAGCTTCTGGGTTTTGATTAGAAAGTGCGATAATGAAAATGGGGAGAGGGGGAGAGAATCATGGAGTGGATGGGAAGTTATATTGGTGGCAATTGAAAAAAGTAATATGTTACTAAGCCTCTTGTATGAGAAAAAGTCCAATGAACTATTGATTTATGGCTCAGCCAAAACCCTACAAAACCTGAACCCACGTTTGGTGATCCTTGGAAATGCCAGAATTATTGTGGGGAAAAAATTATTTGGGTGGCAATGATGAAGTGTTTTAGTCACAAAGCACTCTTTATGTTCTCGAGAAAAGTCCAAAAAATATTGATCTTCATGGTCACCCACAGCCTACAAACCCTAAACACGTTTGGTGCACCCCTTGGAAATGCCAGAATGTTTTCCCAAGTAGTAATTAGAGCTAACGAGGTACGTTTTTTAAAAATGTATGTGCGTTTCGTGCAAATCCAGTCACTTCAATTTTTGATTTAAAGCCAAGAGGGGACATTCCCGATCATAAGTAACAAGGGGTTTCTGCTGGGTTAATATTTACGCGAATTGGTTATTGACAGTTTCGGTGAGAAATTGCATTGTTTTGCAAATTAATATGTGCATGCATCGATGATTTTCAGAAAACATGGTTTTGGAGTCTGAACATTATTCATTCCGTATTTCTTTGCACTATAATAACATTCTTTTTTGTTGGTTTAATAAACTATGTTGCAACTAGAAGATATAAAAAGGGTATGCTACGTCCCCGACTCTTTGCTCGCTTCGTAGTCGTTAAAAATATAAACAAAAGTTAAAAGTTTGAGATACCTAATCTCTACTCTGGCCTATGCCTTTCCAACGGCCAGCCCACGCGAGCAATGTCGTAAAATTAAAGTCTATGAATTTGTAGAGCACAAAACAAAAACAACGTGCGGGGGGGATAAGGGTGACTTTGCCGTGAAAGCCTTCGAAAAATTGGAAACACAGCATTCAAAAAGAGCCCCTAGGCTTTGCACCTATTTTGGGTGAACAACTCTATTTTGTTGAAAAAGTTTTAAAGTACCCGAGGCATTATGCGAGAGGTTCTTGTTAAAGAGTGATTTTTCCCAAGGAAGGTGCCACATCGATTCATAACAAAGATATTTAAATGGTTGTTAAAAGGTGACACATAATTGTAAGGAAGTTTTTTCTTTTAAAGGAATCTTTTTTAAATAGAAAAAATGCATGAAAGGTTACTTTTGGGTTTAGTTTTTGAAAAAAAAGTACATGAATTTTAAAATATATTTTTAAAAACACTTATATTTATAAGTTATGTTTTTTTAAAGATTTTTTTATCGTGTTAAGGGGATTGTAAAATATATATGAATTTTTTTTAAAACAGTGTAATTAACAATACGGGACTCTTAAATACTAAAAAAAAAAATTATCCCTTTTTGCAAAAAAAAAAATAAAAAAAGCAGTGAAATGTATGCCAACCCTTTGTGTTTTTTCTCATAACTTTATTATAAGAAATTTTATTATTTATTATTTTTTTTTGTATGCATATTATTAGTGCATATATATAAGAAAATTTTTCGATTTTTTTTTTTTTATAATTTTAGTTTTTTAATTATTAAAATTCACTGAGACAAACCAAATCTCACATTGGTGTTCTTTATGTATATGAGAAATAATTGTTATTTTTATTTTTTCCTAATATTGTTTTGTTTTATTTTTTTTTTCATTTTTTTTGTTATCATCCTCAAAAACCCAAAACTCATATAACACTTATTATTAATCCCCTATTTAATTTTCTCTCAAAAAATACATCTTTTGTAACGATAGCTTGAATATCCATTTTTTTAAAATGGTTGATTTTTTTTTAACCCATTATTGCCCAGAAAAAAAAAAATTTTCGAAACCCGTAAAAAAGTTTTTTGTTTTAAAAAGAATTGACATACATTCATTTTTTACGCATTCTATGTGGATTATGCTTTTAAGTATATACAATTTCTGTTGAAAAAATTTGTAGTTTTTTGTAAAAATCTCACAATTAATGTTTTAATAATGCATACTCATTTTTGTAATAAACGTAGTATAATTTATTATTTAAATTTTTTTTTATTAAAAAAATTGCAAAGAAGGGCTTACATTTGTGTGTATACAAAAAAAAAAGGGTTGAATTTTTTTATCATGCTTTAAAATATTTTTTTAAAGTTACAATCATTTTAGAGTCTTTGTCCTTTACATTGGTTTTTTTTTAACATCGAGGGCAAAAAATCTTTAAAAAAAAGTTTTTTAAGTTAAAACCAACTCTAAAAAAAAAAAGGCCAGGAACCCGGGTTTTAAGTTTTAAACCCAATCTATTTGGAGTTGAGTTAACAATTTAAATTGTTTGGTAGCGTTTGGTTATGGTATGAATATGACAAGAAAAAACTAGACAGTACAAAATAAAAAGGGGCTAGACAAAAAAAAAAAATTTTACCCGGCTTGGTTTGTTCAGTATGGACAAAAAATTTTTTTGTTTTCAGTGTTGGGAAATTGCAAAATATTGATGAACTAGAAAAATTTAAATTATCCCTTTTTTTTATTCATGGGTTTTTTATTATATTTGTGTTATTATAAGAAAATCAATTTGAAGAGATTATTAAATTTAAAAAAATAATTCATGTAAATCCATTGTTGAAAAAATTTTTAATAATTCATATTTTTAAAATTCATAATTTAGTTATATTTAACAAAATAAAACATTATTTTTTCTTTTATCCCTTAAAAAAAGATTTCCGATATAATATTATATGATAAATAAAATAAACATAAAAGAATTTGACTTGAAAATTTGCAATAAAAATGTTTAAAAAAAACTTATGTTATATTATTTTTCTCTGCTATGTAATTTTTTTTTGTTCTTATTACTGGAAATCAAAACATGAGTTTGGAATAAAATTGGGGGCAGTGATGATTTTTATATATGAAAGATTGATCCCCCACACCCTCCAATTTCAACAGACATCAAAAACCACGGGACAACCAAACGGAGGCTGCGACAAGAAGAAAAAAAAGCGAGGGAAATCTAACGGAGACAACAACCATAATTTTAGAGCTGCGGGGAACATAAAAAAACAATAAAGAATGTGAGAAAGAAAAAAGGATAAAAACCCGACGGCGCTTTGGGTGATGAAGGCAACGTTTGAAAAGGGTCGATTGCATGATAAAATCATGTTTTTGGAGAAACGCGAGGGGTTTTCCTTGCACTTAAAGGGGCAAGCTATGGGCATGGAGGGGTTTGAATGAAAAAGGTTTGGGGAGGTAGTGTTTGTTTGAAAAAGAGAAAAAATTAAAGAAAGTGGATTTTTCGAAAAAAAAATGATTTTTTGCCCAGTACTAGTTTTTTTGTAAAATTTACATGTATAAAAAAAATTTCCCTTTTTTTGTTCAGATTTTTTCATAAATGGAATAAACGGGACAAAAAAATTTGTCCTCCCTAGTAAAATTTAAAATTGCTCCCTTATTTTTATAAATGAAATAGGGTGTTAGGCAGTGTTTGTGCCAAGCACATTTGTAAAAGTTTCTAGTAGAAGTTAAAATGTGGCCTGAAAATTTTCGGTGTGTATTTGATTTTCAGCACAGACAACTTTTATTTTTTCGGACTTTCGAAAAATAGTGGAGGAATTCAACGATAGGAATTCTTTGAGATTTTTTGGTATTTTGGTGGAAGGTTCCCTACTTTCAGAAAAGCAGAAAAAAAAAAATTGGATACATTAAATCGGTTTTCGTTAACCCAAACCCAATTGGAGTTCGAGTTTAAAAACTAAGTTTTAGGTAGCGTTTTGGGTTACTAGTATGAATGGAAAGGGGTATGGACAGTACAAAAAAAGAAGGACTAGACAAAAAAAAAGTGTACCCTGCTTTGGGTTTTTTCGTATCAGACAAAAATTTTTTTGTGTCTGAGTTTAGAATTGCAAAGTACTTGATGAACATAGTAAATTTGAAATTATCATTTTTTAATTATATATGGTTTTTATCATATTTGATTTTATTATAAAAATACAATTTGAAGAGATTTTAAAATTTTATAAAATAATTATATAAACCATTGATTGAAAAAAATTTAATAATTCATTTATAAATTACAAAAATTTTTGTTTTATTTAATAAAATAACACATTTTACTTTTTTTTATCTTAAAAAGATTTCGATATAATTATTACTGTAAATAATATAAAATAAAAAAGAATTTTGACTTGAATTAGAAATAAAATATTTAAAAAAAAAACTTATGTTATTTTTTTTTTCTCTTGCTATATAATTTTCTTTGTTCTTATCGTAGAAATCAAACGGGGTTTTGGAATCAAGTTAGGACACGTGATTATTATTTATACTGAAAAATTGTCCACCACCACCCTCCCCTTTCAACAAATCTAAAAACACGGCGACAACCCAAAAGGAGGTATGCGACGAAGATAGAAAGCAAGCGGGAAAATTTAAAAAGGACGGGGAACAATCTAGGTAAGCTGCAGGGAAAAAAAAAGCAAGCAGAATTGGAAAGAATAGAAGGTAAAAAACCCTGAAACGTTCTGCGTAATGACGAATGTTTGAATGCGGTCGATTGTCGATGAATCCCTTTGTTGGGCAACCCCGAGGGTTTTCCCTATGCACTTGAAGGAAGTGTGCGACATAGTGGGTTTAAATGAAAAAGGTTTTGGGAAAGGGTAGTGTTTTGTTTTTTAAAAAAAAAAATATAAAGAAAGTTGGAGATTTCAAAAAAAGAATTTTTGTCCGATACTGGTTTTTTATATTAATTATATGTATAAAAAAAATTTTTTTTGTTAAACCCACTTTTAAATTTTTTTTCAGATTTTTTTCATGATGACAACTAAGCAAAAAAAAAAAAAAATTGTCGGAAAGTCCCACTTTAAAAACGCTATGAAAATACGAGTGTTGGCATAGTGTTTGTGCAGCACATTTGAAAAGCTTTCTAGTAGAAGCTTAATGTGGCCTGACTTGTCAGTGTGTATTTGTTTTTCAGCAGAGAAAAACTTCATTTTTCTGATTTCGAAATTTAAATGGGAGAGAATTCAACGATGGGAATTTCTTCTGAGTTTTCGGGTAATTAGGTGGGGGTTTCCCCTACTTTCAGAAGAGCGAATAAAAAAAAAATGGATACGTTTCCATAAAAAAATTAAAAGGGAAAAAATTAAAGTCGCTGCCTGTTATTTTGAGGCGAAAAGTAGGCTAGATTAATAAAAATCTGTGCTCATGAATTTTATTGATATAAAACTGAAGCTTATGGGTAAAGTGATATCTTGATGGCTAAAGTAATGGGTTAACCGGTTTTCCCGGGTGAAAGTGGCTTGAGTTTAAGAATTACAAGATTTAGTAAGAAAAATTTTGTTTAGTTGTTTTGTTTATGTTTTTTTGTGGCCTAAAAAATGTTTTGGGACGAGCTCTCCCATTAAATTTATTGATTTTGTTTGGTAAAAAGGAAATTATATTTTATGAAATTATTTGATTTTAAAATGAGAAATCGTTTTTTTTTTTTCTTAGGGTTAAGAGAATAATCATTATTTAATTTTTTTAGTATTTTTTTCATTTATTATAAAACCCCAAAGAAAATATAAAAAAAAAAAATTATCTCTTTTTTTCTTTAAAAATTACTTTTTTTTTCCCATTTTATTAATTCCATAAAACCAAAGTGATGTAGAATGTAAACACCCTCATTTTTAGATTTTTAAAAACCTTTAAGGAATTAAAATTTGGGCTTGAGAGAGTGAATTTGGAATTTAAAGAAACCCTTAACAACATGTTTAAAATTTTTAGAAGGATTAAGTAGAAATAGATTTAAATTTTTTAAATAATGGATAAAAAGGAATGAGTTATTTTTTTGTTCCACTTGACTAAAATTAGTAAGGGGTTAAAAATATTCTAAATATATCATATACCCTTGTCCCAAATTTAAGGGTTCACTATTAAGCTGCTTCTGAGTAAAAATTTAAAAATTCTTAAAAAAAAATTTGAAAAAAGTATTTTTTTAGGCCCATGAACGATTTTTATTTTCTTTTCTTTTTTTTTGGATTTAATTTTCTTTTTTTCAATAAAAAAAATTAATGATTAACAATCATCCCAAAAAGAATACAAAATTAATATTTTATTCATCTTTTTAAAAGTAAACCAAAAAACTTAATGAATAAAAAACCTAAGTTTAACCTAAGTGTAGCTCAAAATAACTTGAATGAAACAGACAAAAAGGACTTGGCAATTAGCTCTAAAGAGACTGAAAAATTCCATCTAGTCCACAGTTATGTCTAAAACCTACTTTGGGTTTCTCACTCGAACTCAAAAAGCTTAACCTAAAAGGATTATTACTTACTCCCATTAAGGCTTTCAGAAAGCACTAATAAAGAGCTAGCTCAATCATTTCAGATGTCCTATTGTCCCTCTTGCTTTCGAGGTTTTAGGATAATTTTCTTTTTTCAATCAAAACCCCCAAAAAATAAAAATTTTGTCAAAAAACATAAAAATAAAAAATTTTAAAGAAAAGCAAAAATATATCGGTAGGTTTTTTAGTAAAGTGTATTATGAGCTCTAGTGTACACACTTAATACAATAGATTTAAAAGGAATCGATATTTATTTAATTTGGCATTAATGAAATTTGTCCACTCATATTAGTTGGAACTAGTTAAATTTCCCACTAATGTCCAGGTTTCATTTTAATATATATTTATATTATATTAATAAAAAATAATATTTTTTCAAAAGATTAATGTAATCAAATAAATTTATATTTAAAAAATAGTGTGAAAATAATTATTTAATTATTTAAATATATTTATATATAGTAAATTAATGATTATATGAAAATCTTTTAATATTTAGAAAAAAAATTATAATCTTTAAGTTATGAGTAAATATATTTTATACCAATAGTTATGTCATTTTTTCATCTGGTCATATAAAAGAAGCAACTTTTCTACAAATACAATTTGTATTTTAAAAAGATTGTATCTTGTGAAATTAAAAAATATTATATAAATAGTAAAATAGTAAAAAAATGTTGTTAATGAAAATTTCCAATAATAAAAACTTTTTGAAACGGAATGAAAAGTGTAAAAAAAAAAGAGAAGTGAAGAGTCATGTTATTATAAAATTTTACTTTTAATATTCATGGGCCATTATTTTCATTGTACTAAAGATAACATTAGAGTAGTGGTTTTTAGCAAAACTTTTAGATACGAAAAGATGATATCAAAGAGGTACAATAACAAAAGGACATATTTGAAAGAATCATTTATTTTAAATAACTTAAAAAAAATTATTATTACTTTTAATGCATGCACATGCGTTTAGTGTATATCTAAAAGGTAATGTAAAGGCATTAGCATTAAATTTTTTGATAAATATGCCTAACAAAAAATTTTTAATATAATGAAATTGTGTTTGTACTTTTATAATATCAAAAAATTAACTAAAAACAAAATATGTTTGGGCATAATGGACAAAGTATTACCTATATAATTTTTATCATATACTAAAATTTGCAAGTTAGTGAAATTGCCTAATTAATCATTTGACATTATGGACAAATAATAGCATAAATTTAGAAATTTTTGTGTCTTTGAAAAACAATGATATGAAAGAAAAACATACAAGGTTTGCAACTTTTATAACTAATTGGCGACTAAAAATAATTTATGAGGGAAAAAATAAGCCAATTCTATTAATAAACTTATAAGGGTTTAAATTTTTAAAATGGGTAGAATTCTTAAATTAACATAAAAAAAAATGGGAAAATATACAAATGGGCTTGTTTATAAAGGCTTGTCCTTGTCCCGTGCCCCTTTGTTCTTCAACTTTTAAATTTGGATATAGAGATGTTAATGCAATTTTTATATAAAATTATCAACTTTGATAACCTATTAGAGAAATGAAATGTAGTTTTGAAGAATCAACATTTAAATTTAAAAAAATCAAATAAATGTCAAACATAAATTAATTGGTATCTCCATACATGCCCCCAGAACTTAAAAATAAATAAATAAATAAAGTAGACATATGGTCTACTCGTACAATTATGCATAAAATAAGTTGGGGAGTTGAATAACAGCAAATATATAGATGTTTATTATAAAAATATTTATTGACATGGTAGGTTTCATTTTAATCAAAAATTTCAATTTATAAAAAATATTTAAAAAAAAAAATCCTTCAATGCAAATTAATTTAAAGATAATCTATAAAGATAAAGGGAGAAAAGAAAAGGATTTTAACTTTTAAAACACTTCTGGAAACATCTTTGATTCATGGGAAAATTAGCAAGCCACCTTTTTTCTATTTA
>JBBMOL010001462.1:0-38678 GCA_037954665.1 Laguncularia racemosa | reverse complement strand
ACAAAATTTTTGGAAGGGGAAAATATGGAAGCTAACCAGCTGAAACCATAAAAAACTATAAACGAAGACCGAGAACCATATTAAAGAAAGGCCAATTTTGAGACCATTCGAAGACTGAAGGAGCTTAAAAATGAAGTTCATTGCTTGAAGAAAAAAACTCAGAGACTGATCTGCCTAATTCTCTCATTTTGACATACACATATATATAGACTTGTGATTTCTTACTGCTGACTTTGTTTTCATTAATTTCACTAACAGGGATGAACATTCAAGCCTTGTCATTCCAACCACTCTGTAATACCTAAAAGATTTTAATTATTTATTTTTTTATGTAATATAGGTATTATCATAAAGAGCTAAGGACGAGGATGGAACTTTATAAAATTTCGAAGGGCAATTTGGTCATTTCACACGAAGAATATAAATACTCCAAGTTAACCTAGAGAGGCTCATTTGTCATTCTGAGCAATGAAACAGAGCCGTAGATGACAGATTGCTCCATACAAGAAACCCTAGGATGACGATAGGAAAAAGTAGCGAATCAATTCCAAGAACTCGAGGTAAGGATTCCGTAAGAATTTCAAATTAGGATTAATGGAATCCGGAATTTATGCGTATCGCTTATTCATACAGAACACGAAGTTTAAGCAAGGTCGATAGGAGAACGAGAATCAACGACTCGAGATTTGCGATTTGTGGAAATTGAAGTAAGTAATCTAATCCGTGTAATTTATTTATAATTACAAGTTTTAGAGACTTAATTGAGCTTAGGAATATCTAGGATTGAGTTTTAGAGAAATTGGAGTAGAAGAAATAGGGTTCATGGAGATTGCTGAGGGTAGCATAGCCTAACAACACAGTCGTGTTTCGACCGTGTTGAAATGGAAAGGTGAACCAAGAGATACACGGCCTCCCAACACGGTCGTGTTTCGACCATGTTAAGTGATCACGCAAAAAGAAATATAAAATGAGCGTGAATAAATACCGGCAAGTGTACCGGATCGGATCAAGTAATATAGTGAGAGAAGAGTGTCGAACCACGAAGATTGATTAAGTAATAGACCTATATCAATTTCTATTATTATTTAGGCAATGATATTTAATGAGAATCGAATGAATTATACTAAATGCGCAGAAAGGGAATTGTGTTTGAAAAAGGATAAATTGATGGTGGGAAATTAGAATCCACCCTAATTCTACTAATCATATTGCCTTCATGTTATAATAACTCATAGCTATATGGATTTTCACAAGAAATTAACAAAACCTTAATCCCTTTCAAGTTTTAAAGTAACATTACCCCAATTTAATTTAATAGCTCTCGCTAATTAAAATCAATGGAGGATCTAATTTACAATCATAAATTTCCCATTCATATGATTGCCTAATATCTTTAAAATAATTTCTCCTAATCCCTTAGTGAAAAATTTAATAAAAATATTGCATGAAACACTTAAGTCAATTTCTAATAAAATTCAATAAATGCTGCTTCCGCATGAATTATTAAATCTTACTTAAGAATTCCTGAATAAACCTAAATTTCTCTTTCGAGTCATTTAAATTCCTATGCATTGATTTCAATTACACAATACAATTCATAGCAGGACTTCTTATATGAAAATCCCGTTATCTATATGTCCTATAACTGAATACAATGATCATTTTAGTTTGAATTATGGCTTAAATCATATTTCCCACAAGGATGCTTTAGAACATTATGGTATGGATTGCATAAGAACAATTGAAGTAAATAAGTGCAATGGAATTCATATTAAAAAATAAAAATAAGTTGATAAATGGTATAGAAGAAAATGAAACAATTGCTACAATTTTCAAGATTTTGTAAAATTTCAATCTTCCGAAATGTTTCCAAAAATTCTTCAATTGAAAGCAAACTTCAATAAGTTTTTCTTTAAACAAAAAAATTTAATAACATAAAATGAAAAAGATTGAAAGAAAAGATAAAACCCAAAAAGCCCCCAAAGGGAAATTCTAATGATTCAAAGATCCAAAACAAGGATGCCCAAAAAGGTTCACAAAGGGGTTTATTTATAGATCCAAAGAGGAGGAGGATAAGGCTGATTGATGAGGAATTGAGTCAGAAAATTAATCAAGATAAGTTTTGGAGAGATTTTCGCATGGATATGGAAACATAAAGGTGGCCAAGGTCGGGGGCCCTTTAAATGTAGGCCAGTAAAGGTCGGCGGCTTTGATGCGTTTGAGGTTTTTTCTTAGGCCACCCTTTAAAGGGCCCCGGTAGCCTTCAATAGTGGCCGGCCAAGGGCGATGGCCTTCAATGAAAACCCTTCACTTCCTTCTTCTTTTTGTGAAAAAACTATAAATTTAAATTTGTAATTTACTTTTAGGCCTAAAAACCCTGAATTTTCACAAAAAAACCCCATTAAATCGATTTTTTATTTTTTTTAAATATTGAAAAAATTTAAATATAAATAGAAGAAATATAAGTATAATGAATCTTATCATAAGTTAAAGGTAACATGGCCTCCCAAACAGTCATGTTTGTTTGTTTTGAAATAGAAAGGAAACCCCAAGGATATATAGCTTCAATACAATTGTTTCGACTGTGTTAAGTTAACGTAACACGACCCCCCAACACGGTCGTGTTTAAACCATGTTGGTGTGAAGATGCATCGAGAGATACCAACCTTTAACATAATGTTTTTTGACCAGTTGAGTAAAGGTAAACCCCCCAAATATGTCGTGTTCCAATATGTTGAAAAACCCAAATTTTACACCAAAAGTCACGACCTTTAAAACGGCTGTGCTTTAACCGTATTGGCAACACGTCCCCAACATGATGTATTGAATAAAGTTAAAATAATTCCTATTTATTTAACTTCAAATTAAACTAATTTCCCCGTAACCCAGATAGCTGTAATGCCTTAGAGAAATTAAAAGAAAAGGATTAAGAAAATTTGAAAGAAAAGATCTTAGATTGAAAATTTAAGAAAAGTTGTTAAGTGTCAGTCTTTAATTAGTTTAAATCCCAAGACGGGAAGTGCTTAAAGGGTAGGATTCAAGGTAGTGTAATTGTGTGTGTTCTGTGTTTGTTAAATTAGTCTTGTTGAAATTGTTAATTGAAGAATTCTTAAAAGTGGTATGTTTTATATGCTTGGCTTGGTAGGAACCGTAATGGTAGATCCCTTTGGGACCCCCAAAAAGTTTTTTTGTATGATGTTGTTGGGTCAATTGACAGTTCTAACAAGTTAAACCCTTTTCAATCCCAGTTCGTAGTTTAGGCAAGTGTACCCATGACTAGCAGTATAGCATAGGAGTACAGGGATCGATCCCCCGAAGATTTTAAGTTAAAATTAAAGATTTCCTAATTAACTCCCCCTATTGATGATTCAATATCCTAATTATTGCCTAAACCTGAAAAAAAACAAATAAAATGAACAAAGTAAATGTAATCAAAACCCCCTTAATTAAATTTAAGATTAAAATACCTCCCCGATCCCCCCTAATTTCTGTGCTTTTACTTAATTTCCCCATATCCCTGATTTAAAATTCCAAAAAATTTGTTTCGGGGTTTTTACATGATTAGGTCTTTCTCAAAATCAATAATCCTAATCCTAATTAACCCCAAATTTAAAATCTCTCTTCAATTAACATAACAAGATTGCGTTGGTCCCGGATCTCGTTCAACCGAGCAATGACCCGTTAATCAGAAAACCTCCTAACCCCATCTCTGGATTACGGGTCTTTTTTTCTGAAGATCTATAATTACCGATTTTAAATTTTTAAATAACAGAGATTAATTCCATCCTATTTTGGCCATAAAAAGATGAATAAACTATAATTAAACATGAACAAACTAAAAAGAATAGATTAAATTATTGAACATCAAAATTCTGTCACAGATACCGGGGGTTTTCAAGGGAAGGGTATAAAAATTACCCACTATAAATCTAATAAGAAGGAAAACAAAAATTTATTGAGCCCATAAAGAAAATTCGAACAGAAATATCTTGGTTTCCCAAAATTCCCAAAAACTATTCTGGCAACAGCTCCTGGCAGCAGCTTCTCTTCTTGGGGTTTCTTGTCCCGCCTCCCCCCTTTTTCATTGGGGTTTGTTCTATTTTAACTTCTTGAGGCATGGGCCGAGCTTCTTAAAAAAAGATGTTCATCTTTCCCCTTTTCCAAAAGTGAATTGTCAAGTGAATAAGGTCCCCTGGCACGCCAAACGACGGCCATTTTTAAAAGTGTCTCCCTCTGGTCAAAAATTTTGAAACTCCTAATTTTTGTTAGTGTTTGGATGGCTAGGAACAGGTAGGGGGCACTGGTGAAACCGGCTAGAAGACGGCTAGATTTAAAAACCCGTCAAGTTTGGAGTTTTCCCACGTTTCAAGCGTATGCCAGGTTTTTAAAACCACCATTCACAAGCTGTGTTTCCCTTTCCCAAGTGTGCTTTTTCTTCAGGTGCCCACGATTCATGACAGGGTCGGGGCCTTCCATGTTGCCATGAGTAATTTAAACTTAATCTTTTAAGCTTAAAATATGTCCTTTTGTGTCTTTCCTTTTTTGGTTTATACTGAAAAATATTTTTTATCTTTTAAATAAAAATGCTTTGATTTTTTTCCAAAGATTATACAAATTCATATTAATGCCCATGTTTTCCCCAGGGTTAATTTACTTTACAAATTTACACTTAAGGTTTTGCTTGTCCTAAGCAAAAGGGATTAAAAAAACCCCAAAGGACCAGTTCTCATAAGTTTCCCGCAATTAAGAAGATTTTTCAGCATCATCGATTTCATGCTACACCTTAATATTGATAACTTTACTCAGTTTCCCATTAGTTGTATACAAAATACAAATACAAAAATTTCCCAAAAAGCTAATCAAGTGAATCAAACTTTTACCCTTACTTTTAAAAAATTCCAGGTCAGAATTGTCCAAATCAATACTAGTAAAAAAAAGTATACCATCCTTTTAACCCACTGTTGTAAGAAACAACAGGGCAAAGGATGTTGTAAGAATACAATTTTTCCCCCCTGCTTTTCCCTTTTCTGTTTCACCCAAATTCCCTTTTCCCAGAAGCATTTAAAAAGTTAACCGACCCATGTAAAAATTTTCGATATACCCCGATTTCATCACTCGGGTTAAAGACGTTTTTCCCTCAGCGTAGAAGGCGCCCCGGGATTTCTTGTTGATCTAGTTAACTAAATTTATTAATTAATTAAGATTTTTTCCTTAGTTAAAAAGTCCCCCCAAGGACTTAGGCTACTGGGTTTTAAAAATACCCCTTCAACCCTCTCCAAAATCTAAACCCAACAACTTCATTTATATAAGTTTTTTAATTTTTTTTTTTCCAGACTTTTCTCTTGCCTTGTAGCGAGCTTTCAGCCATTTACCCCCGGTTGTCACCCGAGTAATAGATGTTTTTCCCTAAGAAAAGGGACCTCAGCTTAATTATCGAGTTATGAGGCCCCCTTTGAAATTTTTTTTTTTTTTTTTTTTTTTAAAAATCCCAGTTACAAGTATCATTTACCCCCTTTACTCAAGTTATTAGCTTACCCAGGGCAAAAGAAGGGCATACTAAATACTGGACCTTAAACCCAAATTTACTTCCCGAAAGTAAAGGTTAAAAAGAAAGAAAATTTATTCACTTGGATTTCATCTTGTAATTTTAAAAAACTTATCTTAATACTAATAAGAGAATAAAAAATTTTTAAAATTATTTAAGGGTTAAAAAAATTCAAAAAGGGTTTTTGTTGTCAAAAGTCATCATCGATTAACCCTTTAATTTAAAGGAAATTACATTTTTTATTGCATAACCTTGTACCCTGTTTTTTACAAGTTTGTTTTCCTAACCCCCTTTCCCCCACTTATAATAGAATTGTCCCCCAAAGTCCTCAGAAAAGTAGAAAGGGACCAAAGAATAAAAAAAAAATAAACAAAAGGAAAAGAAAAAATTCCCTGAATTTTTTTTACAAGCGATCGTTAAAGAAAGTAAAACGACGAAAGGGGGAGTATGAGAACCCCTGTAAACGTAACGAGTCGGTGTACTTTTAAAGCCTGTATTCTAACAAAAACAACAAAACAACAAAGAAAAAAAAAAAAAAAAAAAAAAAATCTTTTTCGACTAAACATAAAAACTAACTATCTTTTAACATTTTCTATTTCAAAAATTAGGGTTGGTGTTTTTCCAAAAAACATAAAATTTGGGGTAAAAACAAAAGTAAAACGGCTATTTTTCAATGGCCCCCAAACCCGAGTTCAACTTCCCTTCCCCTGCGAGATCGTGCTGAAGTCATCATCTGAAGGCAAAGGGACAGTACCGATCGGGGGAGAATCAGATCCAATCACCCGATTCTGCTGATTGCTGCTTCAATAGTCGCAATACGGGATTCCCCATGTCGGGCCTAAAAAGCTGCCCCGGGTTTCCAACTGAAACCCCGGTATCTTAGGCACCCTCGAGTGAGTTCTTCCAGAAACCCCCCGAGAAGCTGTGATCGAGCCCTCATGCTAAGCCCCCCCAGGGGGGAAGTTTCCCCCCAATTTCCACCAAAAAGGATAAACAAGTGACAAAATAATCTTTAACCCCTTTCCCCGTTTCGATGTGGCTTGTTCTTTTTGATTTTTTCCCAAAATCTGAGTAAATCTCTTTCAAATTTTGCAAGCTCCTGTTTTGGGTGGCCCCTGCTCTCGAGTTGCTCTTGCTTCCCCGGGGCTCGGGTTCTATCTCTGGCTCTTGTCTGTCGGCAAAATCTGGTATGTGAACCCTCCACCTCCGAAAACACTCCGGGGAGGAGGTGCTCCTTCCACAATGCCCTTGGGACCCCGGGTTGGGAAAAAACCCCGTAGTTTTCAGAATAGAGAATCAAGACCCAAAAAAAATTTATGGTCCCCCAGATGCATTGTTTTTTAACCCAAAAACAGCTGCTAATTCGACATTAACTCGAGTACCGAAATCATACCCCACGCGGTAGGGGTCTGAAGCTTTCCAAACCCCTTGAGAACCCCCCCCCCAGTTGTTGAGTGGGCCAAAAGTAATCGGTCGCACGGCAGGCCCCCTTAAAATGGTCCCCTTTGATTTGGAAGGTTCATATCTCCCGGTTTCCCAACTTTTCCCACTCCATGCTGCTTAAGCCCCTGGGAAAAGGGTATCAGGAAGTGCGCGATTCATCGGGTCGATAAACCCCTCGTATAAACCCCAAAACCCCTTGATAAAGTTTCTCATTTAAACACGGTGGAAATCCCTTGGCGAGGGGGGGAAAATTTCAAGTTGGGTACCCCGGCCAAAATAAGTTTGAATGTATACAAAATCTAATTAGCGAAGAGTCCGTTTCCAAAATGCTCAGAAGTGCCTTCCAAGCGGGATGTTCAAAAAATAATCAAATCGTTCCCTAACCCCTTTTATTTAGTAGATTCCCCCAATCAATAAAAATTGGCATAAAGTTTTTTTGCGCCCATTATACTTACCTTTGTCCTCGCTCCGCAAGTTAGGAGGGTAGCGTCGGGTGGCCCGAGGAACCACAGTTGAAGGGGGTTTGGGCTTTTTGCGTCCACGGTCTTAGTCCGGCATTTGACAAACCCCGCGGGGAAAAATTGGACGGTGTGAATTAGTTTTCAACAGAGGGGGAAGGAGAAAAACGAAGAGAGAGAAGGTGAGTGGGAATGAAGAGAGAAATGAAGGGAAGGGGTTTTATGTCTGGAAACGTCGACCCAAAAGGTTTTTTACGACAGGCTTAAACTGGGCGTTTATACCCGTGCTAAAAAAATGATCAAAATTAAAAGCAAGAAAAAGTTTATTTTGGGGCGGTTATGGCAGGTTGTGATTAGCCGTGCTGTAACCGTGCTATCCATGCTTATTTAAGAAAAAAAAAATTCTTACTGTGGCACGGTTGTGGGGCATGCTGTAACCGTGTCCCCCCGGGGCTGAAAACTTTTAAAAAATGGTCCCCTTTGGTGTGAATTAGCCCATTTCTACCTATTTTTTAAAATCTTACTTACCAACTCCACTAAAAATGCAATGATGATGACAGTAAAAGAAAAAAAACTAACCCAAGATGTGGGTTGCCTCCCAGCCAGCGTTTTTTTAAGTCGTTGGTCGCCAAAAGAATAATGATGAACTTAACCCGGATTAATAGAGGCTTTAATCTGGTAAATTCCCGATCTTTTCCTTCTGTTGTTTTCCAAATTATCTTTTCCCTAAAACGAGTCAAATTTTTGTATTTCACCATTTTATTTCAAAATTGCTACTCTCAAAATCAACTCAAAGGATCCCTTTATAAGATATGTCCCAACGGTATCGGTACAGCAATTGCATAAAAAGTTCATCAGAATTACCCCTTTTTCATAAGCGGGGTTTTTATCCTAACTCGTCTCCCAAAAGGGGAATAATCAAACCCTCACCAAAAAAAAGTTTGCTCGGGGTATGGCTAAAAAGGGTCCCCAAAATCAAAAGGGAACGTCAGTGTCGACATTGTCAAAATCACAAAATCCCGGGAAAAAAAGTTTTTTTTTATAAAATTTCAAAAACCCCTTTGGAAATTTGATCGACTGCAATTAAGGCTATGTGTGGTTTGGTTACCCAATCCCGAAAAAGGGAAAATGGCATCAAATTTATGTAGCCCCAGATTGCTAATGCTTTTTCTAGGGGAAATTACCCCAAGGAAATGGGATGGTGAAATTTGGGTCTTTCATTTTTTGGAAATTGTTTAGTAAAAATTTCAGAACCCAACCCAAATGTTGCAGTGGGGATTTTCCATTTTTTTATTGATAGTAAAACTTTAAGAACTTGGCATACCGGGGCATTGAGAAAAGGGTTCTACAAAGTGGTAAGTTGATATGTAACTATTTGAACACATCCAAAAACTTACAAATTTTCCCGACCCCTTGTCGTTCCGCGTAGCAGGATATGGCAATGGGGGTTTATAGGGGGGATGATAGGTTCTTCTCGTTTCCAAGTCTTTTTTTTTTCCTTTAACTCTCCCCTTTTCTGCTTTCTCAGTAGTTGCCTTTATCAACAGTTTTTTCCCCCTTTTTATAACAGAGGTTTCCCACTTTGCTTTTTCCTTCCCTTTCCATTAAGGTTTCCCTTTCACTTGTTCCCCTTGGGGGTTGGCTCTGTATATCGGAAGACCCCCTTCGGTCATCGCAAGCGCTTTAGAAATTACCCCTTGGTTCCCCAAGTTGTGTTTGAAGTTCATTTTTCCTTAGAGGGCCTCAAGGATTGTGGCATTGCTCTGAGCTTGAATAAATTTTTTAAATATTCCCTCAAGGTTGATTTCTTCTCTTGGATAGGGGGTGGAGTTGTTTTGGAATCCTGGAGTTGGGCATTACCCCTTTGGGTGATTATTAGGAGAAATTGGGTGATTACGACCCTGGATTATAAGTGTTGTAGGGGTTGTTCTGTGGTATTGGGGGGATTCCCTACATACCCCAAACACTTTTGACTTCAGTCCACATTGTTGGAAGGGTTTAAAATTGAGCAATTTTGGGTTTGGTTTTTGGAAGAGCCACCCCTTCAACTTTTAAAAGGAGTGATTACCTTTGCTGCAATTGTGTCTTTTAAAGTTTATAAATCCCCCTGCCCTTTGGTTTTGTTACTGGCCCCTTGGTGATTTTTTTTTCCCATGTTTCAACAAACTCAACGACCCTCGGATTTTCACTTTTAAAAATCCCCAAAACCGCAGATCAATTGTCTCCCGAGTTGCATGTCAGCCCCTTATAGAAGGTGGAATTGCACCCAAATTAGGCTTTGGTGTGTGGACCCTCCTAAGAAGACCCTTAAATTAATCTGCTTATGTAGGGGTCGTGATCTAGTTGGGGAATGATTGATTCATTTCTCAATTTTGCAGTTTTTGATGTGGGAAATAATAGTTAGGAAAAGTTTGCCATCTGGGCCCAAAGGGGGTTTGGAACCCCGGTTTGTAAACAAAAACCCCTGTTGTTTTCCCCGGAGAGTAAAAGGGAAAAGCCCAAATTTCAGTGCTTCCTCAGAGACTCCGTTTTGTTGACAGTTACACAAATATCCAGAAACGAATGTGGATGAGGATCCTGTCAGACAAACCCTAAACTGGATTGGTTGGAATATATGATTGTAGGGGCCCTATTTAAATTTGTTGGTTTATTGCTGGTTGCCAATTTTCAGCCCCAGTGTGCTCAGAGTAGGAGAGCGTATTAACCATGTTCTTTTTCATCCCCCTTTTGGGCCCGTTTTTTAAATCGCCTTCTAAAGGTTTGGTCAATTTTGGGGTCAAAGTCGGCTTAGATAAAGAGCTCCTTGTCATAAATCGCGACAGACAAACTATGAATTAATTTCCTTAAAAATTTTTGAGAAAGCACAAACGAAAAAAAAATAAATACTAAAGAAAAAAAAAATAAAAAAAAAATAAATTTAATATATATAGTTAAAGTAGAAAGGGTTAATTTTCCCGAATATTCAAGCCCCGGCAACGGCGCCAAAAAACTTGATGGTACGATTGACTTCTAACAAGTTTAACCTTTTACTCAACCCTAGTTTCGATCAGTTTTTAGGCAAGTGTACCTAGATAGAGATAGCATAGGAGTACAGGTACGATCCCCTGAGACTTATAAGTCTAATATAAAGATTTCCTACATCTAACTCCTCACTATTGATGATTCAAATCCTAATTATTCCCAAACCTGAAAGAAAAAATAAATGAACAAAGTAAATGTAATCAAACACCCTTAAATTAAATTTAATGATTAAACAATTGCCCCAAACCCCTAATTCTCAGTAGTTTTATCCAAAATTCCCCCCTATCCAATGATTTAAAATTCCAAACATTGACTCGGGGTTTCTAATAGTTTGGTCTTTTTCGACAATAAACCCCAATCCTAATTTAAACCAAAAGTTCCTTAATTAAATAATCAAGATTGGTTAGGACCTAGGACTCTCGATTCAACCCGACCCCAATGCCTCGTTCAATAAGAAGCCCCTATAAAAAAACTCTAGGATTACAAGGTGTCTTTTTTTTTATGCAAGATCTACTCTATTACGATTTCAATTTTTTAAAACAGGATATAATTCCCTTTAAAATTGCGCACATATCAAGATGAAAAACTATAATTACAAAATGAACAAAAATCAAAGAATGAAAATTTAAATTTTTAACATCAACAATTCTGTCACATGTACTCGGGGTTTCCAAGGGAAAGGGTATGAAACAATTAGCCACTCATGAATTTTTAAAAAAAAGAGCAAAACATAAAATAATTGGGGGGATCCCCCCCTAAAAAAAATTCGAACACGAAAAATTTGGCTTTCCAAACCAAACTATTTGGCAACAGTTAGCAGCGTTCTCTTCTCTGGGGTTTTCTCGTGCCCCTCCCCCCTTTTTATTAGGGTTTTTCTATTTATATTTTGAGGCTGGCCCGGGATCTTCAATAGAAAAATACGATTTTTTTTTCTTTTCCAAGTGAATCTCGTCAAGTGAATAAAAGCGCCCGGGACGCCTAGGCACGGCCAAATTTCAAAGGTCTCCCTTGGTCGAAAATATGTAATCCTTTTTTGATAGTGTTTGGCCGGCTAGGAAACGACTAGGAAAACGGTTGCAGCATGGTAGCAAGGCTAGAAGCCCGGCTAGACTATAACTCGTGCCAAGTTTTAGGCTTTCCCCGTTTAAAGGGATGCCCCGGCTTCAAACAACCCTATCACAAGTCGTGTTCCTTTCAAAATGTGCTTTTATCTTAGGTGCGCCACGGTTCAGAACCCGGGGGGGTGGCCCTTTCCCGTGTTGTCCATGAGTAACTTTAACTTTTTTTTTTAAGTTTTAAATTTTGCCCTTTTGTGATCTTTCTCCCCTTTCTTTGGTATTATACCCTGAAACATATATTTATTTTTAAAATCCCCAAAGCTTTGGGGTTTTATTCAAAAGATTATCAAATTCATCTTTAAATTCCCATGATTTCCCGGGGTTAAAATTTCTCTTACATTGTCCAGTGGAGTTTTTATTAAAGATTTGCAACCATGTAACAAATTTTTAACCCAATATCCTAGGCTCGTCCCCAATTTAACAGATTTCCCTAAATTGAAGGTGCCCCTAGGATTAAAATTTTTAAAAGTTACAAAACCTACTGAACTTTGCCTTTTTTATCCCCTGTTATTATAATATCTTGGTGGGCGATTGGCCCAAATCCCCTTTGGTGCCCGGTTTTAAAGGACCTTTGAACCTTACCCTTTTGGGATTCAAAAAAGTTTTAAAATTGGGAAAAACCCAAAATCATTGGATGCGGTTTTTTTTTTAAAATTTGATTATAAAAGCACGGAGTAGATTCACTCTTCAAGGGGACCAAAGCCCGTCCTTTAAAACTTTTCCATTTTCGTTAATTAAACATTAATTGTTTAATTTTTTAAAAAATTCTTAGAAAAAACCCCAAAATGATAGATTATATGCCCTTTCAAAAGTTAGAAGAGCTCTCAAAGTTTTTAAAGGTAAAAATATTAACTAAAAACTTAAAAATACAACCATTTAACTTTAAATAAGGCTTGGTCTTTTCATAATCCAGAATAATAATTAAATACAATAAGATTAACCCCTTCGATTTCTTTGAAATTCCAATAATATATAAGCCCCAAAATAGGCGGTAAGGAAAAAAATCACGATTTTGAGCAAGTTTTAAGGACTCCCTTTTAAATTAAAAAAAACATTCAAACTCTTACAATTTGAAAAAGGGGAAAATTTAAAAAGACGTCATAAAAAACCAAGTAAGAGGCCCAAATTTCCAATTTTTTCACCCCATATCCCCCCCCCCCCCCCCTTCCCACACTTGTTAAAAAATTTCCCCCAAAGTTTCCCAAATCTCAAAAAAAGGGAAAAAAGGAAAAAAAAATAAAAAATGAAAAAAGAAAAGGACACTAAGAATTCCCGGTTTTATATGTAGCGGTTGATGTAAATTCAAGCCAAGTAAAAGAGCAAAATGTTGGATGTATTTTGGGGTTGGGGAACCCAAAGTTTGTGTGCATCACCTTAGAAAAAAAAAAAAAACAAAGAAATTAGGGTAAAAAAAAAAATTTGACTATTAGTGATAGCCCCATTTTATACCCCCTCTTTTTGTTGAATTGGTAATTTTTTTTTGGATTTTATGAAATTTAAAAGGGAAAAATGGTATTTAAATTTTATTATGGTGATAAATAGGTTAAAAGGGGTAAGAGTGTAATTCAAGAAATTAGAAAGTCATCCAATTTTGAGAAGGAAGGATTTAATCACCCGGGGGAAATCATGGGGTGTGTTTAAATACCGGGCCGTGTACTTAGTTTTGAAGCCTCAGGAAAATACACGGTAAAATCAGGTCGTATATCTGTCTTGAAGAATCAGGGGGGCTACCGGTTGAAGTCCGCCCCTGTATTGTCTAGAAAGAGGCCGGTTGAAAAAGGTGGTGAAAACCCCTCTTCATCACAAAGGTGGAAATGTAGACTATAACAGGAGAGACACAGTCGTGATCTGGCTGGGGAAAAAATTTGGTTAAAAACCCTGGTGGAAGTTGAAAAAAAAAGACGTCCCCGGATGAGAAATTGGAAAATCAACAGAGGATAAAAGTCTTGGATCTTGGTGGTTAAACCGGGCCCAAGGCATGAAGATGATTGTAAAATTACACCAGGGAAGGATGGCTTAACCCCGGGGCGGGTTATGGGGGTGCCGGCGGACGATTTTCACTTCTCGAGATTTACATAAAAAAGGGAAAATTTTTTGTATTTGTAGCTAAAAATCTCTACCCCCTTCCCCAAAAAAAAAATAGAACAAAAAATGAGGATTCAAATTTGGTATTTGGAGCAGAAGGAAGGAGGGAAGCGAGCAGGAAAAGGAAAAAGGGTTATCATTTTTTTACTTTTAATTTTCTTTTGATGATAACAGGGTTTTGCTAAGAGTTTTTTTCCAAAAAGGGTTTGAAGTTTAATTCTCCACAAAATTTTGAGTTAAAAAATTGTTTTTAAAATTTTTCTTTGTTTTTGGATTTCATATATTTTGGGGAGTTTTGTCATATTATCTTTTTGTTGGGGGTTTAATTGAGCTCTTTACTCAATTAGCAAGTTAATATATTGTCAATAGACGTAAAAAACCCTAATTGTTTTTGTTTGTCTCGGTGACACAATAATGTTTGATTATAAAATAGAGATAAAAAACATGTTATGGAGATGTATGATCTTGTTTAAATAGGTTTCTTTTAAATTTTTTGGAAATTGGTGGTCTCTTTGTTTTTAATGTATTGTAGTTAAAACCCCAGGTTTTTAGGGTTGCTAATCGATAAGAGAAATATAAAAAAATTGTTTTGTTTTCGGGAAGTAAGGAGGATGGTGTTAGAGTTGTTAAAACCATAACCCCTTTTTTTTTTGAATAAGAATAGAAAACTTTGATCGTGATAATTTTAAAAATTAAAAATATTTTGATTCCTTTTTCTGGATTTTATAATATTCGACTTTTTTTTTTTTATTGTTTAATATTTTTGATTCAAAACAAACCCCCCTTTTTTTTTTTCCTCTTTATTTCTTTGAATAGAAATATTTTAAAAATCCCTGTGGATGGGGGCCCTACTCACTACTATAGAAATATTCATTGTTAGGAGTAGGTTTTTATTTTTGTTGGTTCGACACCATAAATTTTGGGCCCCCTTTCCCCGGGGATTGGTGAAAAATTTTATTTTATTTTGTATGATCGTCTTCTCATAGGGTGACTCATTAAAATCGGATTTTGAGAGACTTTAAAAAAGGTGCGAAGAAAGCTGACCCCCCCTGCATAATTGGCATCGGTTTGTCTTTTTATCTTTTGTTCTGAAAAAGAAGATGTATGGCAAACCCCGAGAAAAAATTAAAGGAAAATTTTGGCTCCCCCGGATATGAAAAAAACAACCCTTTTTGATTCATTTTTCCCCAATCATTTTTTTGATTGAAATCTTTAAAAAAAAAAAAAAAAAAAAAACTTTAAAAGAGTTCATATAGTGTGTTTAGTTGAGCCAAAAGGAAAATAACGACGATAAAAAAATTTACGTGTTTTTCCTTTTTTTAATAAAAAGCTAAAGATTGGTTGTTTTATTTGCCTGGTTTTTCAAAAACCACTTGGCAGATATGGTGAGGTCTTCTTAAAAAATTTTTCCCGCTTTTAAGGGGGGAAAAAGGAAATTTGGGTATCAAAAGAGGGACATGAGCCTCTTCATGAGTTTTGGGGAGAGGTTCAAGAACTTTGTGAAGTGCAAAAATGGGAAATAAAAAATTCTCCCCAATACTTTAAAAGGCCTATCGGGGAGGGAGATATGATGCTGTAGGGGGCGCCATAGTGAAAAAATGGTCGTGGAATTGATTCCTTATGGCCCTAATTCGAAAATTTAGGTTGGAGATAAATTTTAAAAGGAAAAGGAAATGGGTAAGTGTTTTAACCTTGAACATAAATTTCAACCCCTAACCCCCTTGTGAGTAGATACTTTGGGAAAAATACACAGCGGTGAAGGTTGTGGAATTTGTGTGTCTAATCACCCAAGACATGTGCCCTCATTGCAAGATGACAATCATGGATGCCAATGCTGTAGGAGGTTCCCGGCACCACAAAGGAAATTGCCCCCTACTCGAATATTTTAAAATCCTGGGGAGGGATGGGGAAATAAACCACAAAATTCCCCAACAATTCCCCCCAACCATAAAACCCCAAACCCCAACCCCCCTTCCCCTTTAAGGGGTATGTTCTGAAAAATTTGTTAATTACTTGCTTTATAAAAACAATTTGGGGATGAGACAAAGTAGGGCATTAAAAAAATTGGAAAATGGGTAAGCCAACTTGCTTCTTCTATAAAAGGTTGAAAATAAGGTTTAGTTCCTTCTCAAACATCACAAATTTAAAGCAAACACTAATGCAATTCCCCGAGAAGGGAAAAAAAATTGAGGGATCAAAGAGAAAGGACAGAACAAAATTTTAGAAAGAGACTGCAATCAAAAACAGAAAACCGATAAAGGGGGTCCTTGTTAACCAAAAAAAGTATGACAACAGCCTTTTTCCCCCCTAGTTAGCAAAAAAACCAAAAATGAACTGAAGAAAAGGAGATTCTTGAAATTTTTTTTAATTGAGGTAATTTCCCCTTTTTGGATGATTAAAAAATACCTTATGTAAATTTCTAAAAAATTTTTTCACAACAAAAAAAGTAAAGTAATGAAAGATTAGTGTGAGTGAAAAGTTTCAGTATTTTCGAAAAAGTTCCTCCTAAATGAAAAATCAGGTATGTTTATTTCCTTGAAAATAGGTAATTTGGAATCGCTAAAGTTTTGTGTTTTGGGCTTAAAAACTGTTATGCCTTTATCAAATTTGAAGTTGGCCCCAAGGAAAAAAGGGGGGGTTTTTTTTAAATTGTGAAGGCCCCCGTTTACCTGGGGGATTTTTAGAAGATGTTTTTTATAATTTTTTGGGGGTTGGTTTTTCCCCGAAATTTTTTATGTGTTAACATGGAGAATGATGATTCTCGTAATTCTCAATGTATTTTGGGAGACCATTTTTAAGGGGGAACCCCCAAGAAATTGATGTACAGACGGTAACCTAAATAGGTTTGATGGTGAAGTGTTAAAATTTTTTAAATTTTGATGCCCCTGAAATTTGTGATATCCCCCCTTTTTTTGTTGTGGATGTTTTGCCATTAAAGGGAATTTGATTTGATAGACGATGATGAGTTAAAAAATTTTATTAAAAAGGGTCTTACTTTAAAACTTGAAAACTCTTAGGAGAAGCTTGTAATGTCCTGTTTTTTGGAAGATTTGGGAGTTGGAACATTAAAAACCCCCCCAAGTATGATGTGCCCCACATTAATTTCCCCCCCTTTTAAACAAACTTTTCCCCTTTTGTGGGCACCCAAAACTAAAATTAAAACCCCTTCCCAAACATCTAAAGTCATCTTCTTCGAAAAATGAGACCTTTTGTGATGTCTCTAAAAATAAGTACTTTAAAAGAAAAAATTTTTTCGGGTGTTAAAAGGGGTAAAAAGAACCTTTTGGGGTCCATCCGATATAAAGACTAAGCCCCCCACATGCTGAAAGTTTTAAGGGGGGAAAATTGCAAAACCCTTAAAAAAGGGAATTCAGGGGCGTTTGAACCGCCTAGAGGAGGTAGTTAAGAAGAGATCTTGAAACTTTTGATGCAGGTATGATCTATAATTTTCCCAAGCAAGGGGAAGCCCCCTTCGTTGTTCAAAGAAAAAAGATTGACTGGTTTTAAAAACTAATGGTGGTTAATTTCCTCTCGGGTTTAAAAAGGTGGGGGTTTGGGGTTTTTTCAAAAGTTAAATGGTCAAAAAAAAGATCACCCCCCTTTTCCCTTTTTTTGATCAGATCTGAACGTTTGTGGCCATTTCATATTGTTGTTTAAGGGGGATTGGGGTTTTATAAATTCAAGGGGCCCCGGGAAATTAAGAGAAGATTTTTCACTTGTCCATCGGTACTTTTAGTACAAGGGGTCCCCTTTGGGGGTTTCAAGCCCATCCACTTCAAAAAGGGGTATGGTTATTTTATTTTCAGATTTGTGGAGAAAATCATAGGGTTTTCATGGATGACTTCACCGTCTTGGGGAATTTTTTGTTTTTGTTTGTAACCCTTTCAAAAGTGCTTCAAAGATGTTAGATAAGAATTAGTTTAATTATGAAAAAATGTCACTTTAGGTTGAACATAGTTCTTTTGGTTATTGTATTTTAAAAGGGGCTTCAAGAAAAAAAGAAAGGTAATGATTAATTTTACTTCCCCCGTAAGGTACGGGAATTCCTCTTTTTTGGGGAGTGCAGGATTCTATCGACGTTCATCAAGGATTTTCCCAAAATTTTAACCCCCATGTGTTGCTGTAAAAAAAGTGACTTTGGTTCGATGGGCCGTAAACACGTTTTTTACCATTGGGGGATAATTTTAATTTGCTAAAACACCCCAACACTTACGGGGAATTCCTTTTTAAATTATGTTATGGGCAATATAAGTTGGAGCCGTTTTTGGGCCAAGATTTTGGAAAGTTCTATGTATTTTTTTTCGTTTCCCCGAACTTTTGGAAATGTCATCCATTCCACAATGGAAAAAAAAACTTTTTGGTGTTGTTTTTGCATTAAAAAAATTCGATCAAATTTTGGGGACTAAGGTAATTTTTACTTGATCATGCGCTTCAAATACGCTGTGAAAAAAAGGAAAACAAAACCCCAAATTATTGATGGTACTCTTATTCAAGAGTTTGATATAAAATACGGATGGAAAGGCTTTAAAAAATTGTTCCCCAAACCCCGTAAATACTATCAGTGAAGGGTCAAAACCAAAACAAGTGTTTTCCCCGATGAGTATCTTTTTTTAAAAAACCCCCAAATTTTGTGGTTGCCGATATTGAAAAAATTTTGGGTTTTAAAAACACTAAAAGTGATTTGTTAGGGCTCAAAATAAAAATTAAAAAATGGCAAAGTACTACGTAGGGGGGGATCTTATTTTTGGAAAAATTGTGCTGATAGTCATTGAAGGTGTATTTTAAGTGAATTCTTTTTTTTTTCAATTTTTTAATCATTCATTGGTGGAATTTGGCCTAAGAGGACGCAAAAAAAGGATTAGGATTGGTTTGTTTTTTCCTACATTATTTCGTGATTTTTTATGTTTTGTAAGCTTGTGCGATGTCAAAAAAAAATTTGGAATTAGGGTAGAGACAAATCCCACTTACCCCCCTTTTGTTGTAAATATTTTGGTATAGGGGTATTGACTTTTTGGGTTTTTTTTCCCCCCTTTTTTCGGGATGTTTAATCCCCTTTTGTATGGGTTTTTTTTTCAAAATGGGTGGAAAACCAAAAAGACCCCCAATAAGATGCCAAAAATTTTTGGGGTTTTTAAATTTTATTTTTTTGGGGGCCCAAAGGCTTTATAATGATCGTGGACACCTTTTTAAAAGAGTAGTGGAAAACTACTAAAAAAATATAGGGTATATCGCACTTCCACCGCATCCCCTCAAACCAAAAGGTTGGCAGAAGTTTCAAATCGAGAAAAAAAGTCTATTCTGGAAAAAACATCATCAGCAAGAAGGATTGGAGTACAAGACTTAAAGATGCATTTGGGTAGGAATTACAGCCCCTATAGGTTGTTCCCTTCCCCTTTAATTTGGGGAAAACCCTGTCACCCCTGTGGATGGGGAAATAGGGGTATGGGCTCAAAACAAAATAAATGCGAATGGTGAGGTTGGGAGCACAAAAACTTCAATTACAAGAATTGAGGAAAAATTGAAGAGAATTATGGGTACTAAATCTACAAGGGAAAAAAAAAGAATTTTTTTATAAAAGATTTCCCCAAGAATTTTTTGTAGGTCAAAAAAGTATTTATCATTCTCGATTAAGTTGTTTTTTTGGAAATACAATCAGGAATTGTCCCCTTTGTTTCCTAACTATTTTCAATGGGGGGTTTTTGATCGCAAAACTTGAAACCCTAAAATTCAAATCAATTACCTTAAACCTTTTTTAAATTTAATATGTAATAGAAGGGAAACCCTTTAATCACCCGAAATTTTTAATTAAGAATTACCAAAACTTTAAAAAAGGGCCCCTTTTGGGAGGCAACCTATATCAATTTATTTTTTTTGTTTTCTTTTTTTTTGCTAAAGGGTTAAAAATTAAAAGAATTTTATACCCGGGAAAAATGGTATTCCCTTTTTTTTATTGTTATGTTCCCTTGGTTATTTTCCCTTTAATTTGCGAATTAAAAACGTAGGACATTGTTAAGCTAAGTGTGGGGGGAGGATAAAAAAAAAATAGAGATGGAACTGACTATACTTAAAATTTGTTTTAACAATTTTAAGCCAAAATTTTTCAAAATTATCATAAAATTAGGATTTTACTAAATGTTGTAATAGGCTCTACAAAATGTAAAATTGACTTGTTAAAGTTTTCCCCATGCTTTTATTAAATATTTGGGGTTAAAATTAATAGTGAAACTTTAAAAACAAATTTCCTTGTATTTAGCTTTAAAATTGGAAGTTAAGAGTAAGCGGTCCTAAGTGAAAAAAAACAAGTTTACTTTAGGTTTTATTGCAAAGTACTCTTAAAAATTGTTTTGAAAAAAAAAAATAATAAAGCATAGCCATTTTCCAAAAATTAAATTTTTTAGTTAAGGTTTTAAAATTTAAAATTTTGGTGGGGGGAAAGTCGTGGGGTATCTCAAAACCGGTCATTAAGGACGAGCTGGGATGTCCCCCATAAAAGAATCCTATAACGTAAGGCAAAAAAGGCAAAATCTGGGGAGAAAAAACCCCTCAAAAAAGAGTTGATTTAAACAAAGAACAATGAAAATAAAATTCTTGATTAAACAAGATTATAAAAAAAAGGGAGAAAATTTTGGGGAAAAAGTTGTACTATATGCTTTAGTTATGTTGCAAGGTTAATACTTAAATTTTCCAAAAGTTTAATTAGTTTTTTTCCCCTTGTGGATTAAGTATTTTTTTGGAAAAAAAATTCTTTTGCTAAAATGAGGATTAAGTTTGTTTTTTTTGTTTTGCTATTAAAATTTTCCCCCCGGGGGAATTTATACATGAAAAGTTTGGTTAAATTTGTAGACATTAAATTACAAGTATGAATTACAAATGAAAAGTGTTTTGGAAGATGAAAAGAAAGTTCGTATAATTTTATGACAGATTTTTATTTGATTAAAATTTTTTTGGGGAAAGCAAATTTAAGTGTAGGGGAAATTTGATGAGCTTTTTTTAATAAAACTTTATAGTTGAATTGGTTAATTTTTTTTTTATTTTATAGAAATCAAAAGGGGAAAGTATTTAAAAATTTTTTTATGGTGATAAATCGGGTTTAAAAAGGGTAAAAGGTAATTAAAAAATTTTGAGAAGTCATTACAATTTGGATCGAAGGAAAAGGTTTAAAACCCGGGGGAAAAATACATGGGGGGTAGTGAAGTAAAAAACCGTGTATTTTGTTTTGAGCCCGGAAAAAACCGGTTAAAATAAGATGTGTATCTGTCTTGAAGAACCCCCGGGAGATAAGGTTTTGAAGTAACGACGTGTATCTGTCTAGAAGGGGCCCATTTGTAATAGGCCCATGGTGCAACCATGCTATATATGCACAAGAGGGGGAAATGGGACTATCAACAAGAGAGACAGGGGTGTGATCTGGGTGGTGGAAACGTTGTTGAACCGGGTTAAGGTGGGGGAAAATTAAAAAAAAAAGTGCAAAAAGGTGAAAAAAAGTGGAAATAAACCAGGGATGACACGTTTTGATCTTGTTGTGGTATAAGTGTGGCATACACTGGACGGAAGATGATATGTGAATTACCCCCGAGGAGGACAGTTGCCCCCGGCGTGTTTTGGGGTGCCCCGGGGGAAATTTTCATTTCGAGTTTTTCTAAAAAAAGGGAAAATATTTTCGTTCTTGCTAGCTAAAGATCCTTACCATTTTTAACAATATAAATAGAATAACCTGAGGAGTTCAGAATCTTAGTGATTTGGAGAAAGAAGGGGAAAGGGGGAGGGGGAGCAAGGAAACGGAAAAGAGGTTATCATGTTTTTACTTTTAAAATTTTGTTTTGATGTGAAATGAGTATAAGCAGATTTTTAGAAAGGGTCATTGAAGTTTAATTCTCCCCCAATTGTGAGATCTAATGAATTGTCTTTAAAATTTTCTTTGTTTTGGAATTCTATATTTTCGGGGTTTTGTCAATATTTTTTTTGTTTTGGTAGAAAATTGGCTCTTTATAATTAGAAGTTTTATATTTCAATGCACGTCAAATGTAATTGTTTTTTTGTTTAGTCTCGATGCCAATAACATGTTTGATTATAAAAGATGATCGAATTATGTTTTGGAGATGTTTATCTTGTTTTTAAAAGGTTTTTATAATTACTGGATGAATTGGGGGGCTCTTTGTTTTTAATTTTTATTTTTAGATTTTAAACCTAAGAGTTGTTTAAGGTTGTTAATCGTAAGAGAATAATTAAAAAATTGTTTTGATTATCGAGGAAGTAAGGGAGATATTTTTTGAGCTTTTTTAAAAACCCCAACCAGTTTTGAGAAAAAGAATAAAAAATTTTTATCATGATCTTTAAAATTAAATATTTTGATTCCTTTGGTAGGTTTTATAATATTCGAATTTATTATATTGTTTCAAAATTATTTGATTCACAACAAAACCCCCCATTTTTTTTTCCTCTTTATTCTTTGAATAGAAATTTTATTTAACCAACCCCCGTGGATCGACCCTATCAATACTATACGCAAAACATTCATTGTCTAGGAGTGGTTTTTATTTTTTTGGATTAAAACCCCATCCTTCGATAATAGTGAAGTTAGAGAATGAGGGAGGAGAGAAAAAACGTTATATATGTGGGTTGTCAACACGGTGTGCGGGGCCATGTCGGGTCGTGCAGACCCAAAAGGAGAAATAGGTTATTTTTAAAAGGAAAAATTGGGTGCAACACGCCTGCTTGTAGTCATGTGACTTCAAAAATTCCAAAAAATTTTGTGGTAACCCCCTGGCTTTGCACAGCTCGGGCCCCGTGTTGACTTAAAAAAAACCCCCAAACTCTTTAGTTTGCATATTTTTGAGCATATTTGGTCAAGATAATGAGCTTTGCAAAAAAGTAGAGGGAAAAAACTTCCAACAATAAAAAACAATGTGTCAACGTACCTCTAAAGTGTAAATGAAAAGGGAAAAAAGTTTTTGGGGGTGCATTTAGTGTTAAAATTAAATTCCTTACTTGTCATTGGCGTTCCCCCACTTAGAAATTGTCATGTTTTTTAAAATAAGCTTAGAAACTCCCCTTAAGCTAAAAATTTTAAAATAAAGTTAAGATGTGCAACAAAAAAAATAAAGGAATGTAGTACCTATTTAGGGGGGTTTCCCCCCCCAAGAGTGCACTTTTTAAAAGGTTTTGGGGCTCGCGCTCTTTTTTTTTTCAATAAGTCTGGGGTATTGGGAAAAACAATTCCCCATGTTTTAAAAATTTTGCTTCATCTTGGTATAGTTCAATAAGTATTAGCCCCCTTCCCCAATGAAGTGGGGGCACTTTTTTTTAAAAGCACAAGGTTTACCCCCTCCACAATGAGTACTTTCGAGTTTCTAAAAATTTTGTAAAAAGTTTTAAAAAAGGGGAGAAAAACCCCTAAGATTTCCCCTGTTTTTCCCCAAACTTGAAAAATGGCCAACATCACTGTTAAAAAGTAGTAGTGCTTTTTAAAAACCCCAAAGGACACCTTGTAGGATATGGAAAAGGGATGTGAAAGGGTTTTCTCCTCCCCGAAGAAAAGGTTTGAAACACCCCGACATCCCTCCAATAGCAAAATACATATGCCCCGCTAATTTTTCCAAACTTTGATCAAGAAGGGGGGGAAAGTGATCTTTTTAATGGCATCATTCATTTTCAATAGTCGATGCACACCCACCCAGTGCGTTACATGGGAAAAAATCCTCTTTTCATTAGGGACAACATAATCCCCCTTTTTCGGCCCCTTGCAGGACTAATAACCCCTATCAGCAGGGGGGAAAAAAGTCCAGGTCAAAATTTTATTATTTTTAACCCCTTTCATTTGGGGTTTCCCCCGTTTAAAACAAGTTTGAATCCTTTTTCTAAAACTTTTATGAGTACCAAAAAGGGGGGTTGATCCCCTTTTATGATATTTTCCTGTGGGGTTTTCTCATGTGCTTAGGACCGTAAGTAATTGGTCTTTTACTCTTGAGTAAATCTGGGCTATAAAAACCCGGTAGCTGAGTCTTTTCCCAAGGAAAAGTATTTCCAGTACTTTGGAAATTGTTTAAATTTCCCAACACTGCGGCTTTTATAGAAGTTTTAAGTCTCATCATTTTATGTTCTAACTTTTAAAACCCTGCTGGGTGTATGATAAGTATAAATTAACACTTGTATTTTAGATGAATTTAGTTGGTTGTGTATAAGTTGATTTTACTTAAAGAATTTTGATATTTAAAAAGAGAAATTTTCAGTTTCAGAAATGGGACCCACTATTTTAAAAGGGAGAACGATTGGATGAGATCGGAGAAGATACACAAGAAAAAAGCTTTTTGGAAAGGGAAAAGGGAAATACACGAGGTGTTTTCCAGAGCCGACCGTGTATTGGGCTTGAAAAAAAAAAACAACAGAATTACCGGTTTGGTAAAGGCCCTGAAAGTGGGTGAGACCATGTTATGGGAAAAATTGGCCTTTTGGAAATTTTTCGGTTTCCCTATATTTCTCTTCGTTTTTTCCCAAAGGGGGGGGATTAACCTGGAGGAGATAGAAAAAACGAGAAAAAAAACGAAGAGGAAGAGTGGGGGGGAAAGCTTTTTAAAGGGGAAAAACAACTCAAAGGTTATCCTTCCTTCCCAAGGGTTTATGCACACGGGTTTTTTATCTTCATTGAGTTTATCTGAAAAACATGAGTGGCTGTTTATTTCATCCCCCCTTACGAACCCTATTTGTCTGTAAATTGGATTGTTGTGTGTTTAAGAATAGTAGAATTCTTGAATTTATTCTGTTGTTATTTAAGTGTTGTAATTTGATGTTGGCCGCATTGAGTTTGCATTGATTTTTAGAAGTTTTAGAAAAAACGTTTGAAAAGATCATGCATAATAAGGGAAATTTGTATGTAATCTAGGGATAGAGAAAATGGATTTTTCGTATTCGTTGAAATTGATAAATTAACCCAATTTAGGTTAAAAGGGTTAATGCAAATTTAATTGATTTGATAAAGAGGTCTTTATCAATGCGATTAGGGGTTTGGAGTAAGATTTAGGAAGAAATTGGCTTAGTGTTGTACTTGCATACGAGATAACCTTTGTTAATGATTTTTAAAAAGGGGAAAGTACATGATAATTAGAGGAGTAGTAAGGGTAGGTATTTCTTAATTATTGGATTTAGTAATCAAATTATATTTTAGTTTTAATTGCTTTTGAATTTGTTAAGAGTTTTTAATTTAAGAGAAATCTCTCGAATTTGTCGATAGATAGTTGGTTTAGAGTTATTTTGGTATTGCTGACCCTTTGAGGAAACGTACCAAATACATTCTATATATTCAATCGATAGGTGACTTGCCAAATTGATGAAAAATAGAGTGGTGGGAAAGGTTTTTAAAATTTGGTGTTTAGGCAATACTAATTTTTGGCACTGTTGCCGGGGATTGGCGATATTAAGAAAGTTAAACGGGGATATTTTAGCCATTTATTTTTAGTATTTTTTGTTAAATCATTCTTTTAGGAACAAATTTTTCCCTTGATTTTATTTGTGGTTTATGCAAGGGCTCTTCGTCAAACTTTTTTTTTTAACCAGGAATTGACGGAATCCAAAAAAAGGGTTTGGTAGTGCCTTTGAAAAAGTGTGGGAAACCCCTTTTTTGAAAACAGCAATTAGGTGAAGAGGAATTACTTTTAAGTGAGGGGGGAAATTCAGTTGCAAAAAAAAGGAGATAACGCTGAACGAGGTGAATATCCCAGACTTAAATTAGAAAGCAGGGATCTTGTATGTCGACTTACAATAAATGCCAAAAAATTTTTGAAGTCAAGCCTCTGCAATGAGCATGATCCAAAATTTAAATGCCAGTTTAATGGTTTAGTTGATGAGGACCCCTGCCAACCCAGAGTTTTAGACATCTGTGAAACATTTAAAATGAATGGGGTGACAAATGAAGCTTTAAAGTTACGTCTTTTTCCTTTACAGGGGGGAAAAGCAAGGCAGTGATTTAGCCCCTTAGATGGAACCCCATAAATTTGGGGCCCGTTGGCGGAAACATTTTTTGGGGATACTATTTCCCCGCCTTCTAAAACGGCCAAACTGGATAGATATCACACGTTTACTCATATGGATAATGAGCCCCTTCATAATTTTGGGTTTAAGGTTTAAGGAATTGTTGGGCAGTCCCAACATCATAAAATCCCAAATTGGTTCAAGTCTCCCCCTTTAAACGGGTTGATTTTAATGCGACAAAATTTTTGTGCTGCTGCTAGGGGTACACTTAATGTGAAGATCCTGAGGAGTCTTAAGCTTTTTGAAAACTGGCAAAAATAACCATCAGTGGGAAATGGAAAGAAAAAGGCAAAGAGCGTGGGGATCTTGAAGTTGAAATGTGACCCCCCCTTGTAGAAAAATGATGCTCTAGCCAAAATTGATGGGATGGAAATATCTAATTCATCCCAATTTTTTCCCAGCGGGAGAATAACTGCGTCAGTAGTATGATTATATGGAGCAAGTTGTTTATGTTAGCAATTTTGTGTGATTTGAAAACCCCCAGAACAATAAAAATCCAGGTAGTTAAATCCCAAATTTTTTCATGGAGTATCCCCAATTCCTTGGGGTAATAACCTGATGGTTCCCCAAAAGGCCTCTTCCCCCATTTTACTGAAAAGAAGTCAAACCTGGAGGATTGATTTCCAAGTTATTAAAACCCTCAGGCAGCCAGAAAGCAAAGATACACTTTGAAATCACGAGGTTTCCCCTTCACAATTGGGAAAAACCAAGTGGGTCGATTACAAAAATGTTATAAAAGGGGACCAAAAGGGGGTCCTTATTTGGGGAAATACAAAACCCTAATCCAAGGGAGCAGGTGAAGGCGTGCCCCTTGGGAGGGGGAAGGGAATTCATTCTAACAATTGGAGTCCCAAGGGTTGTACAAGAAAAGGGTTAAGGTTAGAAAAGACAAATGTTGAAAGCATCGCAAAATCAAATTAAAATCCTTTTTCTGACTCTTCCTTGGATCAATTAGGCAAGTGACCTAAGATTAAGTAGTATAGAGTTAAGCAGGATTCGTCTCCTCAAGGACCAGCAAGATTAATTTTTAACCTAAACCAACTATCTAACGCAAATTCGAGAGGTTTTAATTAAATTGGAAAATTAAAAAACCTTAGCAATTAAAAAATTTAAACTATAATAAATTATTAATTGTAACTAAGAAAAAAAACCCCACCCTTATTAAAAATTTTTTGTCATGTAACTTTTCCCTTTCAATAAATGTTAAAAGCAAAAGGGTTTTTTTAAACCCGGAGATCTAACACAAGCTAATGTTCTTCCCCGAATCATAGCTCCTAACCCCAATCGCTTTATAAAAATCCCCCTTCTATCAAAAACAATTAGAATTTCATTAACACTCTTGAAACCCCCAAATTTTATAAATTTCTAATTTAACCCCAAAACGGAAAATTCAGTTCTCTATCCCAGTTACTAGAATTCCTTTATTATGTAAGATCTATTCAAAAAAAAGATTTCCCAAATTTTAAGAAATAATGCAAAACCCCAAAGTTTGGGCCCTACATCAAATTAGAACACTCATGAAAACATGAAAAAATTCAGAGAAATTTCCCTACTATTAATAGCAATCAAACCCTATTACATAAAAATTAGAATTCTAAGGTTGGAAGAAAAAACTAGCCCTAAGGGTTTTTCGATATAATCAATGAAAATAGAAGGAAAAAAAAAAGAGAAAATTGTGCATGAGCCCTTCGGGCCCCCTCGGTTTTGGTTTGGCCTTTCTTTTGCGCTTCCTCTTTTTTTTTTTTTCCCTTTTTTCCCCCCCTTAAAAAAAATCCTTCTCTTTTTCAAAGATGATATTTTAAAATAGGGTGCTTCCTTCTGGCATGTAGAAGTTCCCCCAAATTGGACGAAAGATTTCAAATGGGGTTTGAAGTATCCTTCCTTTGATAGATACACGGTCCTACTACCGGGGTGATAAAAACCGTGTATCTCTCTATAAGTGAATCTGGGCGTGTTACCCCATAGGGCCCGTTTGTAATACCCGTGTATCCCTCTGGCTTCTTTTTTCTTTATCAGGGTTTATCCCGGGTGTGTAACTAACCGTGTGCCCTCCTCAATTGTTCCTATGCAGGTTGGTTTACCGAGTGTGTATTCCAACCCGTGTATTGATCTGCCCAAAACTCTTCCATGTGATAAGGTGATACATGGGGTGTTACTAACCGTTTTTACCCCTGACCTTCAACGGGTGTATATTGTTTTCCCTCCAAAAAGTATTTTTCTTCATGTTTCTCTTGTTTTAAACCCAAAATCGAATTTTTCTCAAAATAGTGGTCCTCTTTAAAAATAAAACATTTTTTTTAAAGTATCAAAATTCTTAAAGATAACATCAAATTATTACAAAACAAATGAATTTTTTCTAAAATAAAAGTGTTAATTTTACTTGTAAACAGGTTGTGAAGAGAAAAAGCATTAACAGGGAAAGGGAAAAAGGAGCTTGAAAAGGAGGAAGTTTGGGAAACCCCAAGACATCAATAGTTCGCCCTACAAGTTCCCCAAATTTCCATATCCGGGCCCCCTTGAAAAAGTAAAGAGCAAGCCTTCGGTAATTTTTTAGATTTGTTTAAACAATTGCTATTTATACCGTTCGTGGAAGCTTTGGCGATGCCGGGGTCGAAAAGTTTTGAAGGTTTTGTATCGAAAAGAAAGGCTGGAAGAGGTTTTATTACAGTCTTGGAGCGAATGTTAGCTATTTTGGAAAATAAGTTCCCTAAAAAACTCAAGGATGAGGCAGTTTTACTATTCCCCCTAATTGGTGAACTCCCTGTGGAGAGAGCCTTAGAGCCTTAGGGCAAGTAAAAATTTGATGCCTTATTCCGTTTGGAAGTCAAATTGGTGACCCAAAGCCTACAAGGTGAGTTTGAGGGGGCTAATCGCTTATTTAAATTCCCAAAAGGGAAAAATTATAGAAGACGTCCAAGTAAAGGAAAAAAATTTATTTTTCTGTTGACTTTGTTATTTGGCATGGATGAGATGTGGGGCCCCGCTATCTTAGGAGGCCCCTTCCTGTATACCAGTGGGATAGATTTGTGGGGGGAAACGGGTTTTAAAGAGTGGGGAAGTGAGTTGATGTGACAACCCCAGTAGCTTTGAAAAAATTTTTAAAGTGTGATGATTCTTGTCTACATTGACTGTGTTGATATGTTTATGTGAGTTTATGCGGGAAAGTTATGCTGTGACCTTTTGGAATTTGTTGATGCAACTGGAGGAAAAGGGTGAAAACTTTGATATTCAAAATGTGAGGGTTTTTAATGCTTGTAAGGGGTGGTGTGAAAAAGGGGGTTTTGGAAAAGATGGATTAGTGAGGAAAAAAGGGTGAAACCATGGTTGAGGAACCCCAAGAACTCGATTTAAAAAATAACTACAGAATTCTGAGTATCCCTTTTTGGAGGAAATTCTAAATTTGTCTTTATTGTTGGGGTTTGAAAAAGGAAACAAAAGGATACCCTATTGGGGTTTTAAAAGGAGCACAAGGTGCTCTCGTTTGGGAAGTTTCTGATTTCGGGGGATTAGTCATTCTTTTAGCCCCTAAGATTTTGCTTGAGGAGATTTTAAACCCGTGGTGAACCTCGAGGGGGGTTAAACCCCAATATGGGGAGGTTGTGAAGAAAGAGGTGATCAAACTCATGGGTGCGGGTTTTAAAATTCCTACTCTAACAGTTCTTGGGTCAGCCCTTTTCAAGTGGTACCAAAGAAGGGAGGTGATGTGGTGCCCCAAAGAAAGAAAAGAATCATCATGAGGACTGTAACGGGATGGCGAGTGTGCATAGATTTTGAAGATTGAAAAAGGCCTCGCAAGGATATTTCCTTCCCCTTTTTTGGATAGATTACAGGGGGTTGGCAGGACTTATATTACTATTTTTTGAAGAATGTCGGGGATTTTCCCAAATTTTTCCCAATTCCCCCTTTTTGGATCAGGAAAAAGACCCGTTCACTTGTCCCTTTGGGACTTTGGTTTTTAGGGTATCCCCTTTAGGTATGAAAAGACAGCAAACCTTTTTAGAGTTATCCTGCCCTCTTTGAGGATTGTAGAAGAATGTGGAGGGGTTTATGGACGATTTTCCTTTCGGTGATTCTTTTGTGATTGTTCATAATTTGAAAAGTTTTGATTCCCATGTGAAGAGAAAAAATTTGGGGTTAAGTTGGGAGAAATGTCACTTTATGGGAAGGAGGGCATCGTTCTGGGCTTTAAAAATTTCATAGGGAAACGAGTGGTAGTGCAAAGGGGAACCCCGTTCCCCCACCTTTTTGGTCAGAGTATTGGAGTTTCCTTGGGGATGCCCGGTTTTTTTTGAAAGTTCTTAAAGATTCTTAAAAAAGTGTCCTCTGACAGGCTATTAGAAAAGGATATGCCCTTTTGAAATTTACCAATGAATGCCCTTTAAGCATTTAATAGTTAAGAAAAGTTAACCAAGCCTTATGGTGGCCTTGATTGGGGTTTTCCCTTTTGAATTAAAGTGTGATGCAAGTTTTCGTGTTGGAGCAGTTTTTAGCAAAAGAGGGATAAGCATTTTTAACTATTTATATGTAGTAGCCTCACAATGCCCAAGGGAAAACACACGACCCAAAAGGAATTCTTGCTGTAATTTTTGTTTTTACAGTTTGTTCTTTTTTAATTTTTTCAGGGTAATTGTTTAAGACCTTTTCTCTAGGTATTATTATCCTGAAGATGCGAAACCCCAACTCATTTGTTGGATCTTGCTTCTTAAGAATTGATTTGGGATTGGGCAAAAAAGGGGTGAGAACTAGCCCCTGATCATCTATCTCGATTAGAAAAAACCCAAAAATTGGAGAAATTGAATGAAGAGGATATTGATGAACTTTTCCAGAGGAAGGACTCTTTGTTAAAAGGTAAGTCACTCGAACCCTTGGGGTTTTTGTTTTTCTTCCCTTTTTGTAAAGTTCCAAATGACAAAATTTTGCAAAAAAGCATTTCTTTTTTGAGTTAAACCCTTTTTTGGGAGGAACCTTCTTGTTCTGTGTCTGTGCAGATAAGAGATTAGACAATGGTTTTGAGCAAGAAGGGTAGGAGTTTTTTGAAACTATCACACGGGAATGGGGGGGCATTATGGTGAATTGAACACCCTCAAGATTTTGGAACCCGGATTTTATTGGCCAATATTTCAAGATTCCTCAATTTTGTAGACTTGTGACGTCCCCAAGAGTGGGGAGTATTTTAAAAAGTGATGAATTCCCCCAAAATTTCATATTAGGTGCGAGATCTTTGACGTGTGGGGGATGTTTTCCGGGACCTTCCCCCAATTCTTTCAGGAACAAGTATATATCGTGGCTGTGGATTATGTGTAAATGGGTAGAGGCCCAAGCTTTGCCCCCCAATGCGCCAGAGTAGAGTGAAGTTTTGAAGAAATTTTTTCTAGGTTTGGAGCAAGGGCTTTAATAGTGATAGGGGAACCATTTCTGTAATGTGCAATTGGAGAAAGTGCTAAAGCGATAGGGGTCCCCATGATTAGCACCCCCTATTCCCCTAAAAAGAGTGGTCAAGTAAAATTTTAAAACCATGAATAAAAGGATTCTAGAAAAGCAGTGGAGCACCCCCAAGGGTTGGTCGGAAATTTGGGATGTGTTGGGGGCCCTATAAGACACCCTTAAACCCTTAGGCCCCACCCCATATCGACTGTTTTGGGAAAGTTGTCACCTCCCAGTGGAGCTAGAAATAGGCTTTTTGGGCTTTGCGTATCTTAACTGGATTAGGGCCCGTGGTAAGAAGAAGAATTTTAAAAATGAATGAATTTGATGAATGGCGTGAATGGTTCGACAACATGCAAGTTTAAAAGGGGGTAAAGAGGTATAGATATGCGGATTCTCCCAAAAACAATTGTGAGGGATTCATGTTTCTTATTCAATTCACGACTGAAGTTTTTCCAGGTAAGTTAAGTAAAAGTGGTCGGGGCCGTTTAAGGTGATAAAAGCCCCCCCCTCATGGAGCGGTGGTTGGCCCCGAGTAGAATATTAAGGGTAAATGGGCAATGTTAAAAACTTATTTTGGGACTCAAGGGGAAAAAGAAGGCCAAAAGGACTTAGACTCCCCCCTTGTGAATTAATCGGTGATTATTCAGTCGAGCAAACAGCGTTTAAACAAAAGCGTTGATGGGGGGAACCCCCGGTTTTTGGAAATTTTTTTTTTCTCATAACCTCCTTTATTTTTGTTTTTGTTGTTGAAAAGACTTGAAGGGTGATACTTGTGTTTGGATCTTGAGGATGATATGGGAATTAGTTTTTAACAAGTTTGGAAGGGTAGAAAATCAAAAGAGGTGAGTATGTGCTTTAACGGAGATACACGGGCCCCAAAATTTTATTTTACAGGGTGTAAAGAGATTTTATGTAAAATGGTTAAAAGCCCTCATACCCGGCCCCTGTTTCCCTAAGGGGTGTATACTGGAAATTTTTTCAGGGCGTTTCACACGCCCTGTATTTGACCCTGATGGGTCTAAAAATTTAAAAAGGGATACTGTGGGGCACGGCTTGAGGCACGGGATGTAGCTTGGCCGTATGTGCGGCCTATGAAACTGAAACCCCATGGCCCATAGGGTTTAATTGGCATGAGCAGCGTATCCATTATTTTTCATTCTTTTTCATTCTTTTATGTTCTAATCATTCTTTTCACTCCCACTAATTCTTTTGTGATTTTTACCATTTCCCGATTCAAAAGTTAACATATGGATTTCTACTTTCTCTTCTAACTTCTTTATTTTCCTTACAAAGTTGAACCAAAGAACATTTTTGTGTTTAATCAAGGGGGGGGGCTTTTGTATGATTTGTTATTGTTGATGATTTATTTTCCCTTTCTTCGAGATTTTTCATACTTTTGTGGGAAAATTATGATGATTTTTTTTTTTTTTGGACACAAACCCAGGGTTTTTACCTTTTGAGTAATTTTGTTGATTTTTAGATTCTTCCTGAAAATTGTGAAGGAATGGATTTTTTTTGTTGAGATTCACATGATTTATTTTACACAAGTTGTTGAAGGTGTGTTTTTTGAATTGTGGTGGGAATGTGTGATCCAAATATACGAGCGTATATGGGCATGTTGCTGGGGTGTATGGGCGTAAATGTGGGGTGTATGGGCGTGTGTGCTAGGTTGTAGTTCTAATTAAGTCTAATTTGTGTTTTTCTCCTTGGTTGTAGCTCTATTTTCTTTATTGTCTACAAGGGGAAGGTGTTTTGTGTGAAAATTTGTTGGGCTATGATCTTATTTATCCCCTCGAGAAGGTAAAATCTGGTTTTATTCTTTTGTTCTTTTGTTCTTGTGTTTCCAGATCCCTCAGATAAGCTGTTGTCAAAAGAGGCGCCTGGTGACAAGGCAATGTAGTAGGGGGGCCCGCTACCCTGTAAATATAAGGGCCGGCATCAGGTTTTACTAACTACGACCCCAAAATGTTAGACCAAATGTGGCTTTGATTGGGTGTTAGGGGGCGGTTTGGCATTCGTCAAGAAGTTGAGGGTTTCTACGGGCCCCTGCTTGGGTGAATTTTTTCTATCGGGACAAAATTATTTGGACTTGACATCCCCTTTTTTGTTCCCTTCCCCATAAAAGAGCCATGGTGTGGGATAAAAAAATGAATTTGGGTTCTTGTGATGGGTAATAGGAGGTATTAATGATGGATTTTACTAAACCCTAGATATCTATGAACTTGTTCCCCTCCGCTCTTCAGCCTTCCTCAATTACCTTGGGTTTTCCCCCTGGGTTTTCGGTAGGAGATTTTTGGGCCCAAAATTTGGGGATCGGGATCTAATTTTTTTAAAAAAAGGTTTCCCACTTTAGGTGGCTATCCTTTCGGGGTTATTTATTTTTCTATTCCACTGGGGTCCGATTTGGAAGGGTGGAAATGTGGGATGTGCCCCAGTAGGGAGTATAAAAAGGGGACTCCTATTAATGTCGGGGTGTTTGCCCCCATTTTTGTTTACCCGACAAGCAAAAGCAGGGAATGGGGGAATTTTGGGGGGGCCCTGGATTAAGATTCTAAAAAATTTGAGTATTCCCTATACGCGAATGGGTTGTTTGGGAATGACTATTAGATATCAGCGCCCCCCTTATTGGGGGGGGGTAAACCCAAAAAAGGGGAAAAAACCCAGATAAGAGGGATGAAATGAGGGTAGACCCAATAGGAAGTGAGGTGGGGGAAAGGGTGAAAGAAGAAAGGTTTGTCCAAAGGAAAGGACTAAAGAGTAAAGTCCAAAAAATATGGGGGAATTAAATCCCCAAATTTTGGGAAATTAAAGAAGAACAAGATAAAATTTTAAAAAAAAAACAAAGTGATGAAAAAGATTTATTCAAAATTGTTTCACAAGTTGGGTGACAAGTTGGATATAGATTTTTAATTTTGCAATTGTTGGCGATGAAGACACCCGAGTTGATCCCAATACAAAGTTAGGTTTTCCTCTCGACAAAAAGAGGGCGGTACGGATGACCAGACAATGGGATGAGGATTGAAGGATGATTGTTGGGTGTTAACTTTTGAATACCTTTGAAAGATTTTTTTTTCCCTTTTTGTCAAGATTTGCATTAAAAAAGGGATGGATTTGTTATTGTTTTTTAGAGTTTTTATTATTCTTCCTTTATTTTTTTTTTTTTTTTTCTTTTCTTTGGTTTTTCTTTTCGAGATTTTTTAAAATTGATGAAGTACAAGACTTTAGTACAGACAAGATTGGGGAGGATAAATATTTGGGTTCTTTTCAAGAAATATGGTTGTGCGATGAATGATATGATTTGAGTTCTTCTGCAAAAAATGAATGCTGAAAGGCGATTTGATATTGATCAAGGAGTCTTGTTTTCCTTCTTTTTATTTCATTCCCCTTAAGTAAATTTTAAAAATCAAGAAAGCTGAGATTTCGTTATATTACTTTTGTGCTGAAAATTCTTGGGAATTTTGCAAATGTTTCTCTTTATCTTGTTTTAAAATACTTACTAGAATCAAGTTGAAATCCAAGTGAAGAGAATTACTTGTTGTTTAAGTAGTTTTTCAAAAATTGGAGTGAATTTGTTTAGTAGGTTTAGTAGCTTTTCTTTTGCCCTTAATGTGAGTTATGCAATTCTGGTAAAGGAGTAGAGGATACTTGTAACTTGGTGATTCCTTTTTGAAATTATTGGAATGAGAACTTTGGAGTAATTTTCTTTGAAAAAAAAAAAAGTTAGAAGTGGGCCTCATTGATAAAATAATTAAACCTGAGGGGTGCCCTCTTGGGAAAAACATCTATTGACTTAGGTGATGAATCAGGATAAAAGGTGAAAATCGTACAAGGGTGTGAGAAAAATCCGGGGAAAAATGAACTTAATTGAGCTGTAAATTTAAAATTTAAATTATTGAGATGGTAGAGGTTTCGAAGGGGTTTCTTAAAAAATAGTAGCCCAAGATCGCCTAGTTTGGGACTTATGACCCAAGGAAACCCTTTTTAAATTTAAAGGTTATAGAAAATAGAAAGTTTGGGTTGACTTGAACAAGTAAATCGAGGGCGTTCTCGCTGAGGGGATAACGTTTTAAATTAAGGTGGGATTTCGTTGAAAAAATTTGTTTAGAGTCAGTTAACAGTTAAGTACTTAATGGAAAAATTTCCCCAATTTTTTTTAAAAAGGTAAAAGGAAGAAAAAACCCGGAGATAAATTGATGAACATTTTTTATCCTTTTGCATTGCTTATGGGTAGTTAAGGGGGAAGTTATTTACACTACTGGCATTGATTTGTTTGATTTTACTTTTGGGGAATTTTTGTTTAATGATGAGAGTACTGTTTAAGTCACTTGGATTGCCTTTAGAAATTTGGTATTTTTTTCTTGTAAAAAATTGGTGGGATTGAGTAGAGATTGCATATTATGGGGGTAAACTAGAGAATCAATGATGAAAAGAAATTTTGATTGCTGAGTTAATGAAAATATGTCCTTGTTTTTTTTGGTTTATTTTTTTTTGTTGAGGACAAACAAACGCTTAAGTGTGGGAGGTTTGGTAAGTTAAATTTAAAACCCTTTTATTTTTGATGAATTCTGTTGTTTATGTATAAATTGATGTTATCTTGAAGAATTTGATATTAAAAAAGAAATATTTCAGTTTCGGAATGAGGACCCCATTTTGAGAGGGAGTTTGACTTGGATGGAGAGGAGAAGAATCAGAAAAAAATGTTTTTGGGAAAGGAACAAGGGAAGTAACGGGTGTGTATTTTTAAAAGCACGGCCCCCTGTGTTTGGGGTTGAAAAAAAAAAAAAAAGAAGCTTAACGGTTTGGTACACGGCCCTGTACCCCTAGGGAGACTTTGTTTAGGGAAAAGTTTGGCCCGTTTCAGGGATTCTTGGTTTCATATAAATCTCTTCTTTTAGGTGGGGGGGATCCTAACCTGGAGGAGAAGAAAAAAAGAAAAGAACGAAGAGGAAGAGACAGGGGGGAAAGTTATTAAAGGGGGAAAAAGCAACATCAACGGTTTCATCCTTCTTTTCCCAAAGGGTTTATGCACAGGGTTTTTCATTTTCATTGAGTTGCACTAAAAAACACGAGTGGCTTAATTTATTTCATCCCCGAACCTTACAAACCCCTATTTTATGTAACTTAGATGATTGCGTAGTTAATAAATGTGGAATTTTAAATTTATTCATGTTGTTCATTTAAGTGTTGAAAATTTGATGTAGGGCCCAGCATTGAGTTTGCTTTGATTTCTTAAATTTGATTGGAAAACTCTTGTTTGATGATCATGCATGAATAAAGGTTTATGAAACCCGGGGATAGAGAACATGGATTTTCGTATTGATTGAATTAGAAAAATTCAACCTAATTGAGGGTTCAAGAGTTTTAAATGAAATTCTAATTGATTTGAAAAAAGAGGAATCTTTACGATGCGATTAGGGTTGGGAGCTAATGAATCGGGGAAAAGAACATTGGTTAGTGTTGAAAACCCGGGGTCAGAGATAACCATTGCTCGTTAATGATTTAAAAAAGGGGTAAAGTTAATATAATTAGGGATAGTAAGGGTAAGGTATGTTTTTAAATTTTTGGTTTTAGTAATGAAGTTATTTTTTTAGTTTTAATTGCTTTAAAATTTGTTAAGAGTTTTTAATTTAAGCAAAATTTCCCCGAATTTGTGGGTTGGATAGTTTTTTTGATTTATTATTGGTACTTGTGACCCTGAGGAAAGATATTTGAATAAAATTTAACTTTACAATCGATAGGTGCACTTCCCTAATTGATGTAAAATAGAGTGTAGAAAAGGTTTTAAAATTTGTGTGATTACGGTAAAACCCAATGTAAATTCTGAAGCATAAGTGTTTTAAGAATAACGTAAACTCTAGGTTTTTGCATCCTTCTTTTCTCCCCAAAGTCAGCTTAGTCTAACTATCTTTACTGAACTTCCTTCATATGCTATTTTACTAAAATAAAAATATCAATAGGTAAAAGAGTATCAAAGAATGTGTGTTTCTAGCCAGCCTTTTGGATTACAACTCTTCATCCAATTTTAAAGTAAGCTTGTTCCCTTTTACTTAAACCCTTGCCTTGGTAGTAGTAGGAATGGGTTTCCCAAGTATAGGGGATATCCCCATCCCCATCCTTTCTAGAATACAAAGTCGCGGGGGATGAAATTCCTACCTTTACCAAAGAATCCTTGTTTCCCTTTAGGAATCTTATAGAGCGGTCAACAAGCTGCAAAATATCCAGCCGGTGTTAGGTTTTAAAAAATTTCCCAACTTCTTGAAAAAGGGATGGCATTGCTAGGGCCTTATCAACTGAAGTATACCCCTGACAACAAAAACGTGAAATATCTGGATTCTTTGCTTTAGAGGGAAATTTATTCTGAATGATAGATGCGCAAATTTTCTTCAACTTTACGGTAGAACACCCCCAACTTTGTTGTTAATAGAAGCTTCTTTAGGAACTTAGCCCATTTTTTTCATTTTCAAAAGTGCTCTACAAATGGAATGTTAAAGTGCACCTGTTTAAAATTTTCAAGGAATTTACCAAATGCCCTTTTCTTTTCTCTGGTTTAAAGGGGATTGGATAAGGGATTTTTAGCACTATTCTTTGACAGCCCCTGGGTCTCCCCTCAAAATTGTTTTTCAAATGTATCTTCCTTTTTCAATAGTTGTTTCTCTTGCTTCTTTTATGTCGTTGTTCAAATGGTAATATTCCCATTTTTAAAGTAATAGCTTTGCCTATTATGATTGTTTTTCCCTGTTTCTAGGAAGGGGCTGGTTTTCTCTTAAACTATTTAGGTTGGCCCAAAGTGTTTCAGATTGTGAATTAAGGCCCTTGATTAGATGCTTGCATCGAGCTTGGATTTTAAATTGATCAGTATATCTTTTAAGTTACCCTTTTTTTTTGTTGAGGTGGTGATGAGGAAGCGGTAAAGGCTAAAAAAGTGGGTTGTTGTTCGAAAACCCCCGGGGGGGTAGATTTGCTTAATAGTTGGGTTATAAGATAGTTTGGTGGTTTTCATCCCCCGGGGGTAGGTGTTACCCTATTTTTTATGTTGTTTGTTCGAATTCCAAGATAATCTACCCGCTACATTGCTAAAAAGATTCCCCCCTCTTAGGATCTCCCCTTGATGTTGCTGTTTTGGTCCATAGGGATTCTTGGGGGTTGCAACTTGGTGGCTCAAAGTTCCATTTTGTACCCCAAAATGCATGAATCTATTCATACAATCCCATCACTTTTACTTTCTTTAACGGCCCCCGGTAAATTTTTTCTTGAATATCAGCGAATAGCTTCAAGGTCCTTGGAGTTTGTATTCAATGTACCGCCATTGCGGCATCTACCCAATGATGTGTAGCCGGGTTTAACCCATTCAAAAATGTTGAATTGTATCCATGTAGGTAACTGGTGTGTGGACCTTCCCCAAAACTTACCATCTTGCCAAAAAATCATATATCATTTCATGATCTTTTTGAGTGAAAGAAAAGATGTCATTCCAAAGCTTGCGTTCACATGGTGGAAAATAAATTTTCTAAAAACTCCCTTTTCGTTGTATCCCCCTTTGCTGCCCCCAAAGACAAA
>JBBMOL010001461.1:0-38680 GCA_037954665.1 Laguncularia racemosa | reverse complement strand
CACTATGGCAGATTTTTAGAGATATTCAAGCAATTGCATATCAACCTTCCACTGGTTGAGGCATTATCACAAATGCCACGATATGCAAAATTTTTGAAAGAGTTGCTATCGAACAAAAGGAAGCTTGAAGAGTTCTCCACTGTAACTTTAGGAGGAGAATGCTCTGCGGTAATTCAGAACAAACTCCTAAAGAAGTTAAAAGATCCTGGGAGCTTTACCATTCCTTGCCTGATAAGGAATTTATCTAAAGAACGGGCATTGGCTGATACGAACCACGCCAACCCGTGACGAAACCCAATACCGATACGTTTGGAAATTCGTTACCTAAGACGCCCAAACACCTAAAGTGGAAACCGCGACCCGTTGTCTATAAGCGAGACAAGAACCTTGGAATAATGTGAAGACGCCACAATTGGGATGAAAGACCGATTGACAAGTCGGGATGAACGCTACGGAAAATCAATCCGATAAGTTCAAATTAGTTCTTGAAGAACCAAGAGAGGAGCCTCTCAAAGATGTTTAATGTTCTAAGATGTATATTCCATATCCTCTGTATTCTAACCCTAGGAGCTTATATTAGGGTTTACAATGCGTAACATTAAAGCCCAAAACGACATAACTTAGATAAGTTGCGTAAAAACACAAAAACAGAACAAGAAAGCCAGCGGTGTAAACATGAAGGCCGGCGGCGTTAGAATGAAGGCTGGCGGCCTTGAGCCGGCCTTGAAGAGATACACGGCCGTGTACTTCTAGACGTGTATCTTTCTGTGGATTTGCTTGACTCCATACACGGTCGTGCCTTTAGTCGTGTGTCTGGCCGTGTATGATTTTGTGCAATCTTGAGATTCCTACACGGTCGTGCCTTGAAAATACATGCCCTCTTCATCCGTGTCTAGTATGACTTGTACAAGAGCAAGGGTCTTCCCATGGTTGTTCCAATTCGTTCCAATTTCATGATTGCTCCAATCCTTTCCGGCTTCATGGACATCCTTTATCAACCCGTTAAGTGCTTCCTTAAGTCGTTTTGCTCGACTTCTTGTGATCGGTCCAGGCGGCACTTCAAGAGGATCCACATTCCTTCTTCCGGCTTGACTCTCATCATGGATCTCATCATTCCCCTCCTCTTGAAAAGGATTTGTCCGCAAATCATCACCTACATCAAAAGGACTCAGATCAGTAACATTAAATGCGGCACTTACTTAATACTCACCAGGCAAATCTATCTTGTATGCATTATCGTTGATGAGCTCAAGAACTTGAAATGGTCCATCACCTCTAGGAAGTAGTTTAGATCGACGCTGCACCGGAAACCGCTCTTTGCGCATGTGAACCTAAACCCAATCACCAGGTTCAAAGACAGCTTGTTGACGATCCTTGTTGGCTTGTTTCACATACTACTATGTTCTTCGCTCAATGTTTAGCCTTGCCTTCTCATGGATCTGTTTAATAAATTCGACCTTCTTCTTGCCATCTAAATTAACATACTCAGAAATAGGCAAAGGTGATAAATCGAAAGGAGTCAGTGGATTAAAACCATACACAATTTCAAAAGGAGTAAATTTAGTAGCAGAATGCACTGTACGGTTATAAGCAAATTCAACATGCAGCAAACAATCCTCCAAAATTTTAATATTCTTTTTAATTACAGCCCTCAACAAGGTAGATAAAGTTCGATTCACTACCTCAGTTTGATCATCAGTCTGTGGATGACAAGTAGTAGAAAACAATAACTTAGTTCTTAACTTAGCCCATAAGGTCTTCCAGAAGTAGCTCAAGAACTTAGCATCTCTATCAGATACGATTGTTCTAGGCATACCATGCAATCTCACAACTTCCCTAAAGAATAAATTAGCAATATTACAAGCATCATCCGTTTTGTGACAAGGAATGAAATGTGCCATCTTAGAGAATCTATCCACAACTACAAAGATACAATCTCGACCATGTCTAGACCTGGGTAATCCTAACACAAAATCCATGGAAATATCTACCCACGGCTCATGAGGAATGGGAAGTGGGGTGTAAAGCCCTTGAGGTTGGACTCTAGATTTCGTTTGCTTACACGTGACACATCGCTCACAAATCCTCTCAACATCTCGTTTCATGTGAGGCCAATAGAAGTGTTCCTGCAATACCCCTAAGGTTTTAGCTACTCCAAAGTGTCCCATTAAACCTCCTCCATGAGACTCCCTCACTAATAATTCTCTTAAAGAACAATTTGGAATGCATAGTTTATTCTCCCTAAACAAGAATCCTTCATGCTTATAAAATTTACCATGTCCACTCTTCTTACAATGCACATACTCCTCACAAAAATCTCGATCAGCAGCATATAATACCTTAATGTGCTCAAAACCAAGCAGTCTAGAACTAAGAGTAGAGATAAGAGTATACCTTCTAGAAAGTGCATCAGCAACGACATTCTCTTTACCTTACTTGTAGTGGATGACATACGGAAATGTTTCGATGAACTCCACCCAACGAACATGCCTTTTGTTCAGCTTGTGTTGCCCCTTCAAGTACTTCAAAGATTCATGATCAATGTGAATCACGAACTCTTTTGGACACAGGTAGTGTTGCTACGTCTCCAGGCTCGAACCAATGCATATAACTCCTTGTCGTAAGTAGGGTAGTTCAAGGTTGCCCCACTTAGCTTCTCGCTAAAGAATGCAATCGGTCTTCGCTCCTACATAAGCACTGCTCCAATACCTAATCCTGAGGCATCACACTCAATTTCAAACGTTTTAGCAAAGTTAGGTAAAGCAAGTAATGGCACCTGAGTCATCTTATTTTTAAGCGTCTGAAAGGCCGTCTCTTGTCGCTTTCCCCATTTGAACCCCACGTTCTTCTTAATTACCTCAGTAAGTGGTGCTGCAATGGTACTGAAATCCTTTACAAATCTCCTGTAAAAGCTCGTTAGTCCATAGAAGCTCTGCACATTACTTACATTGGTTGGATTAGGCCATTCTTGGATCGCACGAACCGTTTCTTCATCAACATGTATTCCCTGTGTACTAACAACAAAACCAAGAAACACAAGTTTGTCTGTGCAAAAAGTGCACTTCTTGAGGTTAGCATATAATTGTTCCTTTCGAAGCACTTCTAAAACATCCCTCAAGTGAGATATATGATCTTCCAAACTCTTGTTGTAAATGAGGATATCATCGAAATAAACAACCACAAATTTTCCAATAAAAGTCCTCGAAACATGGTTCATAAGTCTCATAAAAGTACTAGGTGCATTAGTTAAACCGAAAGGCATTACTAACCACTCATACAATCCATATTTTGTTTTGAATGCAGTTTTCCACTCATCACCTTCTTTCATTCTAATTTGGTGATATCCACTTTTCAGATCAATTTTGGAAAAGACACTAGACCCATGTAACTCGTCTAACATATCATCTAAGTGAGGAATGGGATGACGATACTTTACCATGATGTTGTTGATGGCGTGGCAGTCAACACACATTCTCCATGTCCCATCCTTCTTAGACACCAAAATCACAGGCACTGCACATGGACTCATGCTTTCTCTCACGTACCCCTTCTCCATTAATTCATCGACCTGCCTTTGGAGTTCCTTTGTCTCCTCTGGATTGCTCCTATAAGCTGGCTTGTTTGGAATCGATGCTCCGGGTACAAGGTCAATCTGGTGCTTAATACCACGAATAGGTGGTAATCCCTTTGGAATCTCCTCAGGAAAGACATCTTCAAAGTCCTGCATAAGAGACATAACCACACTAGGCAAAGAGTTAGATAATTCGTTAGTAATCAAACATGTTTCTTTAAAAACCAGCAACAACATAGGTTGCCTCATCACTAACGCTCTCCTTACTACACTCACTCTTGCCACACAACTTTCCTTTTGCAAGGTTGCCCTCTCCTTTTCACTCACCACCAAAGTTGAGCCTCCTTCAACTTGGCCTCTCACACTCTTTCCAGCCTTCCACTCTTTTTCCTTTTGATCTTGACTTTTATATTCCTTTTCTTTCTCATTGTCTTTTGCTCTCTCACTCTCCCTCTGCTTTTCACTCACCTTATGTTTTGCAAAAGACTGTTGTAGCTGCAACTGGTCCTCATACACCTGCTTAGGTGTTAATGGTTTAAGATTAAAACTTTTCCCCTGGTGAACAAACGTATACTTGTTACAAAAGCCATCATGAACAACCTTCCTATCAAATTGCCACGGCCTCCCCCAAAAACACATGACATGCTTGCATTGGCACTACATCACATAACACCTCATCCTCATACCTACCAATGCGGAAACCAATCAGTGCTTGCTTACTCACCTTAGTCTCTCCACTATCATTCAACCACTGCAATTTATATGGACTAGGGTGTCTAACAGTTTTGAGCCCCAGCCTCTCAACAATAAAATTGCTCACTACATTGGTGCAACTTCCTCCATCAATGATCAAACTACAAATGTGATCTCCTAAATAACATTTAGTATGAAATATATTCTCTCTTTGCACCTTCTCTTCTTCCTTCACCTACACATTCAACGCTTGCTTCACTACTGCCACTAGCCTTCCCATTGCAGGCTCCTCATCATCACTAGCATCCCCTAATGGAGGCATATCATCTTCTTCACTATCCCCCTCAGTCTCATACACTGCATCATCACGCAAAATCATCACATGCCTATTTGGACATTGACTAGCAATATGGCCTCTACCTTGGCATTTAAAACATCTAATGTCACGATTTCTAGAAGTAGAAGAATCAGGGTTACCTTGGTTACCGGGAGTAGAACCCGCTTGCCTCAGCTCCCCTTTTGGTTTGGTAGGTAAAGGCTTTTCTTCTTTCTTCCATTAGTTGGTCTTCCAAGTGGATGAACCATTACCCTGTGGAAACCGTACATTACTACTACCTTTCCTCTTGTGCTGGTTCTCAACCTTTATAGCCATGTGAACCATATCCTCCAATTCTACATAATGCTGCAATTCAACCACATTTTGGATTTCTCTATTCAACCCAGCAAGAAACCTAGCCATTGTAACCTCTCTATCCTCCTCTACATTCGCCCTAATCATAGTGACTTCCATCTCCTTGAAATACTCATCTACACTTCGGCTTCCCTGCCTTAGAGTTTGCAACTTGTTGTGCAATTCACGATAGTAATACGCAGGCACAAACCGCTTCTTCATCACTCTTTTCATCTCTTCCCAAGACTCAATAGGTGGCTCGCCATTCCTTCTTCGATTTAACATTAATTGATCCCACCACACTATAGCATAATCCGAAAACTCAACGGCAGCAAGTTTCACTTTCTTTCTCCTACTATAGTTATGACAATCAAACACCATCTCCTCCTTTTTCTCCCACTCTAAGTATGCCTCGGGATCATTCTTCCCTTGGAAAGGAGGAATCTTCATCTTTATGTTACTTAATTGATCATCCTCTCTATTCCTATCTCCTCTATCTTCCCAATCCCTAGTTCCTCTATTCTGACCACTATATCCTCTATAACTCCCGACAGAAGGCTCATCAAAGTCATCATCTGACATTTCATCTCCACCCCTCGGTACTCTCCTAGAACGACTCTCCCTCTTACGCCCTTGGAATACGTTTGTGGATTGCTCTAGTCTTTGCTCTACCGTCTCATGAACTTGTTCCATTCCCTCTTGGAACATCCTCTTCATCTCACCCCTCAACGCCTCAATTACTAACCTAACATCAAACCTTCCCCTCTCACCTTCAGGAGAATGTTGTCTCGACATTGTCCTTGCAAAAAAGATTAGTACTAACACAAATATATATAAAATTAAACCTCACGATACACTCCCTTACGTGTTTCGCTCAAATGATGGTATCACACAGTCACTCGTGTATTCTCACAAACAATGATGATATCAACTCGCCAATTCCTCTTCTCAATTCTCTTGGAACTAACCGGAACTACACCAATTCCCTTCTGTAAAATTCAAAACAACTCTAGGGTTCGTAAATTTTCCTCTATTTTTCTATCCGAATTTTTTTTTTTGTCTTTGTTGTTGCTCTTGATCACGTTTCTCTTTTCTTTTCCTTCTTTTTTTTTGTGTCGTGATTCTTCCTTTTTTTTTTTGTAACAATTGACTAGTAGATACTACACTATCAAAAGACAATTAATATTACGAAATTGAATGCTAACAATGGATATGAACAATTGGAGTTAGGGTTTTGATGTTACCTTCCTTAACTAAACTTGATGTTTTGACAAACCTAAGCTCTGATACCAAACTGATACGAACCACGCCAACCCGTGACGAAACCCAATACCAATATGTTCGGAAATTCGTTACCTAAGACACCCAAACACCTAAAGTGGAAACCGTGACCCGTTGTTTATAAGCGAGACAAGAACCTTGGTATAATGTAAAGACGCCACAATCGGGATGAAAGACCGATTGATAAGTCGGGATGAACGCCATGGAAAATCAATCCGATAAGTTCAAATTAGTTCTTGAAGAACCAAGAGAGGAGCCTCTCAAAGATGTTTAATGTTCTAAGATGTATATTCCATATCCTCTATATTCTAACCCTAGGAGCTTATATTAGGGTTTACAATGCGTAAGATTAAAGCCCAAAATGACATAACTTAGATAAGTTGCGTAAAAACACAAAAATAGAACAAGAAAGCCGGCGGTGTAAACATGAAGACCGGCGCCCTTGAGTCGGCCTTGAAGAGATACACGGCCGTGCCTTTAGCCGTGTGTTTGGCCGTGTATGATTCTGTGCAATCTTGAGATTCCTACACGGCCGTGCCTTGAAAATACACGCCCTCTTCATCCCGTGTTCAGTGTGACTTGTACAAAAGCAAGGGTCTTCCCATGGTTGATCCAATCCGTTCCAATTTCATGATTGCTCCAATCCTTTCCGGCTTCATAGACATCCTTTATCAACCCGTTAAGTGCTTCCTTGAGTCGTTTCGCTCGACTTCTTGTGATCGGTTTAGGCGGCACTTCAAGAGGATCCACATTCCTTCTTCCAGCTCGACTCTCATCATGGATATCATCATTGGCTGATTTGGGAGCCAGTATTAATTTGATGCCATGCAAGATGTTCCAGAAATTGGGTATTGGAGAGTCGAAACCGACCAAAATAAGTCTTCAGTTAGCCGATCGATCAGTCAAATTCCCGAGAGGAGTAGTTGAAGATGTATTAGTGAAGGTGCAGGACTTCATCTTCCCGGCGAATTTCGTCATCCTTGACATGGAAGCAGATGTGGAGGTCCCTCTTATATTGGGGAGGCCATTTTTGGCTACTACTAGAGCCATAATTGATGTTGGGGATGGGAAGTCAGTGTTGAGAGTGGGAAATGAAGAGGTCATAGTGAAAATGCCTGACGTCCTTAAACAAAGCCTGCACCATGATGATACATGCTATGCAATCGACTACCTCGACTTCGCAATTTCGGATTCATTGCAAGACTTGTTGATTGGTGATGCATTAGAATTGTGTTTGATGAATGGGGAGAAAGAGCAACCTGAAAATATGGCGATTAGAGCAGTTGTCAATCAGCTTAATAATAATCCTGAGTTGAGAGAAGAAAGAAGCTTTGAAGGTATGAATAGATACACCATTCAGAGATCGAAACCTTCAATTGAGGAACCACCTGAGCTAGAATTGAAACAACTGCCATACTACCTTCAATATGCATTTTTGGAAGAAGATTCTAAACTTCCAGTCATAATTGCATCAAATCAGGATCAAGATCAACGGGAAAGGTTATTGCATGTCCTGAGGCAACACAAGAAAGCAATTGCATGGAAAATTGCAGATATAAAGGGGATTAGCCCATCGTTTTGTACACACAAAATTTTGATGGAAGATCGTGTCAAGCCAGTGGTACAACCGCAACGCCGACTTAATCCAAATATGAGAGATGTTGTAAAAAAGGAAGTCATCAAATTGCTTGATGCAGGAATGATCTACCCGATTTCTGATAGCTCATGGGTGAGCCCCATTCAAGTAGTTCCGAAGAAAGGCGGTATGACAGTAGTATCGAATGAAAAAAATGAACTCATCTCGATGAGAACTATCACTGGATGGAGAGCTTGTATAGATTACCGCAAGCTAAATGACGCATCTCAAAAGGATCATTTTCCTCTTCCATTTGTGGACCAAATGCTTGAAAGGTTAGCTGGTCATGCATATTACTGTTTCCTCAATGGGATGTCTGGATATTTTCAGATTCCTATCGCACCCGAAGACCAGGAAAAGACGACATTCACATGCCCTTTTGGGACCTTCGCTTATCGACGCATGCCTTTCGGATTATGCAACGCTCCAGCCACCTTTCAGCGATGCATGATGGCTATTTTTGAGGATATGGTAGGAGACAAGATGGAAGTATACATGGATGATTTTTCTATTCTTGGGAATTCTTTTGATGAGTGTCTACACCATCTTAAGTTAGTGTTGCAATGTTGTGAAGATACTAACCTGGTCTTAAATTGGGAGAAGTTCCATTTTATGGCAAAAGAAGGTATTGTCTTGGGTTATAAAATCTCCAAGAAAGGTATTTTCAAGGTGAATGTTCAAAGGCTTAAGCATTACTTTGGGGACAAAACAGTTTTGGAAGAAAAGGAGGAGCTAAACCTCATTCTCATCTCCATTTGAGCTCCATCGGTTCATTACGTCGAGCTAACTACGTTAAACAACGACGCTTCTTGGGAGGCAACCCATGTTACTTAGGTAAGTTTTTTTCTTTTTTTTTTTCTTTTTATCATCCGTTGTTTTGGAGTAACTTATGCAGGACAGCAAACTACAGAGGGGCCAACCAAGTTTGGATTCTATGAAAGTCGCCTTAATAGAGCTTCTTTTAAGCTCTAAGTGTGGGGAAATTCAGGATGGGAGACCTTTTCAAGGGAATGCATGATACGAACCACGCCAACTCGTGACGAAACCCAATACCAATACGTTTGGAAATTCGTTGCCTAAGACGCCCAAACACCTAAAGTGGAAAACCGCGACCCGTTGTCTATAAGTGAGACAAGAACCTTGGTATAAAAGTGAAGACGCCACAATCGGGATGGAAAACCGATTGATAAGTCGGGATGAACGCCACGGAAATCAATCCGATAAGTTTGAATTAAGTTCTTGAAGAACCAAGAGAGGTGCCTCTCAAAAGTGTTTAATGTTCAATGATGTCTAATCTCTAATGTTCTAAACCCTAGGAGCTTTTATACTAGGGTTACAATTCGTGTAAAAAACAAGTCCAAAACGACGTAGTTTAGTTAAGTGACATAAAAACGCGAAACAGAACAAGCTGGCCGACAGAGGATACACGGCCTGTGTACACGCCCGTGTACTTTGGCCGTGTACTTATCTGTGCAACTTCTAGCAACATACACGCCCGTGTACTTTGACCGTGTATCTGTCTGTGCAACTTCTGGCAACATACACGCCCGTGTACTTTAGTCGTGTATCTTTCTATGGATTTGCTTGACTCCATACACGGCCGTGCCTTTTAACCGTGTATCTAGCCATGTATGATTCTAGGCAATCTTGAGAGTCCTACATGGCTGTGCCTTGAAAGTACACGCCCTCTTCAACCCGTGTCCGGTGTGACTTGTATAAGAGCAAGGGTCTTCCTATGGTTGTTCCAATCCATTCCAACTTCATGATTGCCCCAATCCTTCCCGGCTTCATGGACATCCTTTATCAACCCGTTAAGTGCTTCCTTGAGTCGTTTCGCTCGACTTCTTGTGATCGGTCCAGGCGGCACTTCAAGAGGATCTACATTCCTTCTTCCGGCTTAACTCTCATCATGGATCTCATCATTCCCCTCCTCTTGAAAAGGATTTGTCCTCAAATCTTCACCTACATCAAAAGGACTCAGATCAGTAACATTAAATGTGGCACTTACTTGATACTCACCAGGCAAATCTATCTTGTATGCATTGTCGTTGATGCGCTCAAGAACTTGAAATGGTCCATCGCCTCTAGGAAGTAGTTTAGATCGACGCTGCATGGGAAACCGCTCTTTGCGCATGTGCACCCAAACCCAATCGCCAGGTTCAAAAACAGCTTGTCGACGACCCTTGTTGGCTTGTTTCACATACTGCTCTGTTCGTCGCTCAATGTTCAGCCTTGCCTTTTCATGGATCTGTTGAACAAATTCAGCCTTCTTCTTGCCATCTAAATTAACATACTCAGAAATAGGCAAAGGTGATAAATCTAAAGGAGTTAGTGGATTAAAACCATACACAATTTCGAAAGGAGAAAATTTAGTAGCAGAATGCACTGTACGGTTATAAGCAAATTCAACATGCGGCAAACAATCCTCCCAACTTTTAATATTCTTTTTAATTACAGCCCTCAACAAAGTAGATAAAGTTCGATTCACTACCTCAGTTTGACCATCAGTCTGTGGATGACAAGTAGTAGAAAACAATAACTTAGTTCCTAACTTAGCCCACAAAGTCTTCCAAAAGTAGCTTAAGAACTTAGCATCCCTATCTGATACAATTGTTCTAGGCATACCATGCAACCGCACAACTTCCCTAAAGAATAAATTGGCAATATTACAAGCATCATCCGTTTTGTGACAAGGAATGAAATGTGCCATTTTAGAAAACCTATCAACAACTACAAAAACAGAATCCCGGCCAAGTCTAGACCTGGGTAATCCTAACACAAAATCCATAGACCTGGGTAATCCAAGGCTCATGAGGAATGGGAAGTGGGGTGTAAAGTCCTTGAGGTTGGACTCTAGATTTCGCTTGCTTACATGTGACACATCGCTCACAAATTCTCTCAACATCTCGTTTCATGTGAGGCCAATAGAAGTGTTCCTGCAATATCCCTAATGTTTTTGCTACTCCAAAGTGTCCCATTAAACCTCCTCCATGAGACTCCCTGACAAGTAATTCTCTTAAAGAACACATTGGAATGCACAGTTTACTCTCCCTAAACAAGAATCCATTATGTTTATAAAATTTTCCATGCCCACTCTTCTCACATTGCACATACTCCTCACAAAAATCTCGATCAGCAGCATATAATTCCTTAATGTGCTCAAAACCAAGCAGTCTAGAACTAAGAGTAGAGATAAGAGTATACCTTCTTGAAAGTGCATCAGCAACTACATTCTCTTTACCTTGCTTGTAGTGGATGACATATGGAAATGTTTCAATAAACTCCACCCAATGAGCATGCCTTTTGTTCAGCTTGTGTTGCCCCTTCAAATACTTCAAGGATTCATGATCAGTGTGGATCACGAACTCTTTTGGCCAAAGGTAGTGTTGCCACGTCTCCAAGGCTCGAACCAATGCATATAGCTCTTTGTCGTAAGTAGGGTAATTCAAGGTTGCCTCACTTAACGTCTCACTAAAGAATGCAATCGGTCTTCTCTCCTGCATAAGCACTGCCCCAATACCTAATCCTGAAGCATCACATTCAATTTCAAACGTTTTAGTAAAGTTAGGTAAAGCAAGTAATGGTGCTTGAGTCAACTTATTTTTAAGCGTCTGAAAGGCCTTCTCTTGTTGCTCTCCCCAACTGAACCCCACGTTCTTCTTAATCACCTCAGTAAGTGGTGCTGCAATGGTGCTAAAATCCTTCACAAATCTCCTGTAAAAGCTCGCTAGTCCATGGAAACTCTGCACATTACTTACATTGGTTGGACTAGGCCATTCTTGGATCGCACGCACCTTTTCTTCATCAACCTGTATTCCCTGTGCACTAACAACAAAACCAAGAAACACAAGTTTGTCTGTGCAAAAAGTGCACTTCTTGAGGTTAGCATATAATTGTTCCTGTCGAAGCACTTCTAAAACATCCCTCAAGTGTGACATATGATCTTCCAAATTTTTGCTGTAAATAAGAATGTCATCAAAATAGACAACCACAAATTTTCCAATAAATGTCCTCAGAACATGGTTCATAAGTCTCATAAACGTACTAGGTGCATTAGTTAACCCGAAAGGCATTACTAACCACTCATACAATCCATATTTTATCGTAAATGCAGTCTTCCATTCATCACCTTCTTTTATTCTAATTTGGTGATATCCACTTTTCAGATCAATTTTGGAAAAGACACTAGACCTATGTAACTCATCTAACATATCATCTAAGTGAGGAATGGGATGACGATACTTTACCGTGATGTTGTTGATGGCGCGACAGTCAACACACATTCTCCATGTCCCATCCTTCTTAGGCACCAAAATCACCGGCACTGCACATGGACTCATGCTCTCTCTCACGTACCCCTTCTCCATTAATTCATCGACCTGCCTTTGGAGTTCCTTCGTCTCCTCCGGATTGCTCCTGTAAGCTGGCTTGTTTGGAATTGATGCTCCGGGTACAAGGTCAATCTGGTGCTCAATACCTCGAACAGGTGGTAATCCCTTTGGAATCTCCTCAGGAAAGACATCTTCAAAGTCCTGCACAAGAGACACAACCACACTAGGCAAAGAGTTAGATAAGTCGTTAGTAGTCGAACATGTTTCCTTAAAAACCAGCAACAACATAGGTTGCCTCATCACTAACGCTCTCCTTACTACACTCGCTCTTGCCACACAACTCTCCTTTTGCAAGGCTGCCCTCTCCTTTTCACTCACCACCAAAGTTGATTCCCCTTCAACTTGGCCTCTCACACTCTTTCCAGCCTTCCTCTCCTTTTCCTTTTGATCTTGACTTTTATATTTTTTTTTCTTCTCATTGTCTTTTGCTCTCTCACTCTCACTCTGCTTTTCACTCACCTTATGTTTTGCAAAAGACTGTTGTAGCTGCAATTGGTCCTCATACACTTGTTTAGGTGTTAAAGGTTTAAGGTTAAAAGTTTTTCCTTGGTGAACAAGCGTATACTTGTTAGAAAAGCCATCATGAACAACCTTCCTATCACATTGCCATGGCCTCCCCAACAACACATGACATGCTTGCATTGGCACTACATCACATAACACCTCATCCTCATACCTACCAATGAGAAAACCAATCAAGGCTTGCTTACTCACCTTAGTCTCACCACTATCATTCAACCACTGCAATTTATATGGACTAGGGTGTCTAACAGTTTTGAGCCCCAGCCTCTCAACAATAAAATTGCTCACTACATTGGTGCAACTCCCTCCATCAATGATCAAACTACAAATGTGATCTCCTAAATAACATCTAGTTTGAAATATATTTTCTCTTTGCACCTCCTCTTCTTCCTTCACCTGCACATTCAGCGCTCGCTTCACTACTGCCACTAGCCTTCCCATTGCAGGCTCCTCATCATCACTAACATCCTCTAATGGTGGCATATCATCTTCTTCACTATCCCCCCTCAGTCTCATACTCACCATCATCACGCAAAATCATCACATGCCTATTTCGACATTGACTAGCAATATGGCCTCTACCTTGACATTTAAAGCATCTAATGTCACGATTTCTAGAAGTAGAAGATTCAGGGTTACCTTGATTACCAGGAGTAGAACCCGCTTGCCTCAGCTCCCCTTTTGGTTTGGTAGGTAAAGGCTTTTCTTCCTTCTTCCATTGATTAGTCTTCCAAGTGGATGAACCATTACCCTGTTGAAATCGTGCACTACTACTACCCTTCCGCTTGTGCTGGTTCTCAACCTTTATAGCCATGTGAACCATATCCTCCAATTCTACATAATGCTGCAATTCAACCACATTTTGGATTTCTCTATTCAACCCAGCAAGGAATCTAGCCATTGTAGCCTCTCTATCCTCTTCTACATTCGCCCTAATCATAGTGACTTCCATCTCCTTGAAGTACTCATCTACACTTCGGCTTCCCTGCTTCAGAGTTTGCAACTTGTTGTGCAATTCACGATAGTAATACGCAGGTATAAACCGCTTTCTCATCACTCTTTTCATCTCTTCCCAAGACTCAATAGGTGGCTCGCCACTCCTTCTTCTATTCAACATTAATTGATCCCACCACACTATAGCATAATCTGAAAATTCAATGGCAGCAAGTTTCACCTTCATTCTCCCACTATAGTTGTGACAATCAAACACCATCTCCACCTTTTTCTCCCATTCTAAATACGCCTCGGGATCATTCTTCCCTTGGAAAGGAGGAATCTTCATCTTTATGCTACTCAATTGATCATCCTCTCTATTCCTATCTCCTCTATCTTCCCAATCTCTAGTCCCTCTATTCCGACCACTATAACCTCTATAACTCCCAACAGAAGGCTCATCAAAGTCATCACCCGACATTTCATCTCCACCCCTCGGTACTCTCCTAGAACGACTCTCCCTCTTATGCCCTTGGAATATGTTTGTGGATTGCTCTAGTCTTTGCTCCACCGTCTCATGAATTTGTTCCATTCCTTCTTGGAACATCCTCTTCATTTCTCCCCTCAACGCCTCAATTACTAACCTAGCATCAAACCTTCCCCTCTCACCTTCCGGAGAATGTTGTCTCGACATAGTTCCTGTAGAAAAGATTAGTACAACACAAATATATATATGATCAAACCTCACGATACACTCCCTTACGTGTTTCGCTCAAATGATGATATCACACAGTCACTCGTGTATTCTCACAAACAACGATGATATCACTCACCAATTTCCTCTTCTCAATTCTCTTGGAACTAACCCGAACTACATCAATTTCCTTCCGTAGAATTCAAAACCAACTCTAGGGTTCGTAAAATTTTCCTCTATTTTTCTATCCGAATTTTTTTTTTGTCTCTTTTTTTTTTTTTTTGGCTTTTGATCACGTTTCTCTTTTCTTTTCTTTCCCTTCTTTTTTTTTTTGGTCGTGATTTTTACTCTTTTTTTTTTTTTACAATCGACTAGTAAATACTACACTATCAAAAGACAATTAATATTGCGGAATTGAACACGATAATTGATATGAACGATTGGAGTTAAGGTTTTTGATATTACCTTCCTCAACCGAACTTGATGTTTTGACAAACCTAAGCTCTAATACCAAACTGATACGAACCATGCCAACTCGTGACGAAACCCAATACCAATACGTTCGGAAATTCGTTGCCTAAGACGCCTAAACACCTAAAGTGGAAAACCGCGACCCGTTGTCTATAAGCGAGACAAGAACCTTGGTATAAAAGTGAAGACGCCACAATCGGGATGGAAAACCGATTGATAAGTCGGGATGAACGCCACGGAAATCAATCCGATAAGTTCGAATTAAGTTCTTGAAGAACCAAGAGAGGTGCCTCTCAAAAGTGTTTAATGTTCAATGATGTCTAATCTCTAATGTTCTAAACCCTAGGAGCTTTTATACTAGGGTTACAATTCGTGTAAAAAACAAGTCCAAAACGACGTAGTTTAGTTAAGTGACATAAAAACGCGAAACAGAACAAGCTGGCCGACAGGGGATACACGGCCTGTGTACACGCCCATGTACTTTGGCCGTGTACTTGTCTGTGCAACTTCTGGCAACATACACGCCCGTGTACTTTGACCGTGTATCTGTCTGTGCAACTTCTGGCAACATACACGCCCGTGTACTTTAGCCATGTATCTTTCTGTGGATTTGCTTGACTCCATACACGGCCGTGCCTTTTAACCGTGTATCTAGCCGTGTATGATTCTAGGCAATCTTGAGAGTCCTACACGGCCGTGCCTTGAAAGTACACGCCCTCTTCAACCCGTGTCCGGTGTGACTTGTATAAGAGCAAGGGTCTTCCTATGGTTGTTCCAATCCATTCCAACTTCATGATTGCCCCAATCCTTCCCGGCTTCATGGACATCCTTTATCAACCCGTTAAGTGCTTCCTTGAGTCGTTTCGCTCGACTTCTTGTGATCGGTCCAGGCGGCACTTCAAGAGGATCTACATTCCTTCTTCCGGCTTGACTCTCATCATGGATCTCATCAATGCAAGATGAAGTGATGACAGGTATGTACTTTGATCTGCACAACCGGGTACACTAGTCATGTATCCGGGTTTTTTCACACATGCTAGAGGGTATCTAAATTGACTTTGCAATATCAAAGGGGAATATGTCATGGTATGCCCTCCCGTGCACTTCAAAATATGCTCATTGTGTAAATATCAGAGATACACGAATAAGGTACACGCTCGTGTACCTGGTCGTGTATCTAACCCACAGAATGCACAATTCGATACACGAATAAGGTACACGCTCGTGTACCTGGTCGTGTATCTGACCAATAGAACACCCCCTCTATATACACGAACAAGGTATATGCTCGTGTACCTGGTCGTGTATTTGACTCACAGAATGCTCCCTCTATATACACGAACAAGGTACACGCTCGTGTACCTGGTCGTGTATCTGACCCATAGAATGCTCCCTCTATATACACGAACAAGGTACACTCTCGTGTACCTGGTCGTGTATTTGACTCACATAATGCTCCTTCTATATACATGAACAAGGTATACGCTCGTGTACCTGGTCGTGTATCTGACCCACAGAACACCCCCTCTATATACACGAACAAGATACACGCTCGTGTATTTAACCCACAGAAAGGAATCCAAAGTACACGACCAAAGTACACGACCATGTACTTGGTCGTGTATCTAATTTTTCTGTCCGTACTATAAAAGGCCTCCTCACTTCACTCTGTCATTTACACGACCCATTCTCCATTCGTGTATCTGACCCACTCACTCCCACTCTACTCCTCTATATGGTGGTTGTTCTTTCCACACTATAAACTTCTTCCGTCTCAAGGATTCAAGGTAAGTAAGTTCTCTCTTCTTCTTCTTCAATACTTATTGCAATATGGTTGTTGCTCAGTTTTCTTTCACGACCACCATACATGCTTGCATCTATGATGATGGTATGATGAGTGATTTCGCATTTTGGAAGTCGATTGTTGATAGATCTGTAGACATTTTGAACTCACGTGAATGCATGTATGTATGATGTCATGAGTGGCTGCCAACCAAGTGAATCAATAGTTAGGGTTTGAACATGAATATTTGGGACTTTGATTTTGTGGGTTCTTAGAACAATGTTGTTGTGTTTCTTTTCCGATCTTCTTCTTAGAAACCAAAGTTATGAGGCCATTTTTTTTTTTTTATGATCACTAAACTATTGCACCTAGCTTCTTAGAATCAAGATTCGAACTTTATCGTTTAAGGATGCTTTGGGTATGTTGTAGTTACATTTTTGGCCTTCAGGAAGGTAGATTGATAATATACTAAAGCCACAAGACCTGATTTTGAGCGTTCCTATGGTAATTTGTGCATGTATGAGATGGGTAGATACACAACTAGGTACACGGTCGTATACCTTGGTCGTGTATCTCAACTATGCTATCTTCCTCCTTGTTTCGGAAACCCAATGCAAGTCCTATCATTTTCTTTGTGTAATTAACGAACCTAACCTATTTTGAGACCATTGTGATTGCTTCAGATGGTCACAAAGACTTGTGCAGTTAAACCAAAGTTTAATAAAAAGAAGAAGACCACCCCTACTAAGAGGAAGCGGGATGTTGCTAGTTCATCCTGATCGACATTCTGCTAGCTATGCAATTGGTCCATCACCTATTTAATCTCGGGAAGTCTCAGTTCCTTTTCTTTTTATTTTTTTTCTTTTTATCTCTTTATTTCTCATTACGTTCTTGAATGATAAAGACATTAGGGACAATGTCTTAATCTAAGTGTGGGGAAGGGGATACTAAAGAAATTTGATAAGGGTTGTGCTGAATTGTATGAGTCATTCAAAAAATTTCCCCTAATTTTTGTTTTTCTCTTTTTGCTTGATAATCGAATTTTGAAATCATGATTGCAAATTACATAGTATTGTAGCACTTAGTGACTGAATTCCTCTAAAAGAGTGTTGTGCATGTCACTTTTGTCTTCTTTAGAACATTGATACTTAGTCAAAGTTATGGGATAAAATCGTTGTGAAACTCAAAGATCTTGAGAGCCATGTAATCTTTCATGAAAGGGCAAATGAAATGATTCTCTTGGTGATCCTTCTTAGAAGATCTCTTTAAAGTAATAATTTAATGAAAGCATGTTATACTTGAAAAATAAAAGATTGGTTAATATGGGCAGCCTTTGGTCCCTCAGAAGAGCGAAGTTTGACTCCGCTACTAACTAGTCAAAATAATAAGTTAAGGTAATAGAGGTTCGATGGGGTTCCTTTAAAACCTGGTCACCTAAGGTCGTCTGGCTTGGGATCAGCCGACCGAGGAAATTACCGTAATAAAATGAAATACCATAAAGCCAAAAGTTGAGAGGGTCTTGTAACTCGAGTAATTAAGCCCATAGGAACGCCCTCAATTGAGGGGATAACGTTCGTCAACTTGGGTGACGAGCCTAGGATTATCAGCTGAAAACTCGTTACATGGGTTGCAAGATTCCAAAAAAAAAAAAAAAGGATGAAACCAGTGTGAACTATTACAAAGAATAAAATCTTTGAAGAGATTAACCAAAAAGGAGGAGGAATCCAGGGGAAACATAGATGCAATGTATTTTCATTATTGATTGCTTCACTAAGAGAGATAATTGAGAAGATATTAGACTTTTTAATGGTGGTTAAAATGTACCACGTTTCCTTTTGCTTTGATTGATCTTGTGTCTAATTTTGATCATGAAAGTCATTGTTAAAATGAAAAGGGTAAAGATTGGTCTACTCTGATTAATCCTAGAAATTTGACTAAAGTATCTTTGTTACAATACTTTCACGACAAGGTGAGAAGCACACTCATTAGATTGAGGGATTGCATTGAGCTTTAAAGATTAAAATTCATAAATGTTAATGTGTGAGTAGTATTATTTGGTAACGACAATCATGATTAATGAGAAGTTTGATCAATGTTTTGTTTTGCTTGAGGACAAGCAAAGACTTAAGTGTGAGGAAGTTTGATAAGTCGCAAAATACCCTTATCTAGAGTAATGAAATTGTGCTTTATTGTTGAATTTTTAGATGATTTGTTGAAGAAAAGGATGCTTAATGGAATGAATGTCAATTTCAGGATTTTCTAGAGTATTTTGGAGCTAAGGGAAGGAGTTTTGAAGAGTCGGATCAAGTTTAAAAGGAATTGGATACAATACATGTGAAGAAAAGAATTCTGGAAAGTACACAAGCGAGATACACGCCCATGTACTTTGCTTGTGTATACTGAAGTGGATGTCTGTAAAGTACACGAGTGAGATACACGCCCATGTACTTTGTTTGTGTATATTGAAGTGGATGTCTGGAAAGTACACAAGCAAAGTACACGCCCATGTACTTTGCTTGTGTATCTAAGTTTTGCTGCTGTGCAACGATGTTTCAAATACACGACCAATGTATACTCCCATGTACTTACTCGTGTATATTCACATAAGGACGCTTGGAAGAAAGCACGAGATACACGAACGAGATACACTACTCGTGTATCCGCTCGTGTATGTATCCAACCCGGGTACATGTATAAATAGACCGTTAGTTGCCCTAGAAACTAGGTTACGAATTTTGTACTTGCTCTGACTCTCATAACAGTAGGGGAAAGAAGATTCTGTCAATTCCAAAGGAGATTGAAGACCCACGAAGAAGAAGATTCTATCTTTAAGGGTTGTGACTATGAATTTTATTTATTCTTCCCGTAATTGTATTTCTTTTGTCCAATTTATGGAGGAGTAGACTCTAAATCTAGATTTTATTCGAAACTTCTCTGTCATGTGATGAAGATTCGGTTTTTAATGCGAAGTTGTTGACTTTCTTATGATTAATTGCATGCCCTTCAATTGTTTCTTAGATTTATAGATCCGGAATATGAATTTATGCATGATATCATATTAGTTAATTGAGAAATTGCTTTTATGATTAGATTTAATGCAATTAATGAGATTTGATTGTTCTTCTAGAGATAAGAAACAAGAGTCTTTTGTTTACATCGATTATTTTGATGCGAATTCATGTGCTTTATGCAATTCTAGGTTGCTATTAATTAAGGAGAGATCCTATTTGATAAACCTAGAATTAGATAGGTTAATATACTTGAGAAAGTAGTTAATATGACTAGGGAATTCGACAGTATAAGAAGTCAATTACGTCAATCTTCATAAATCTAATGAATTACATGATAGAGAAGGAGTAGAATAAGATCTAGGTTGCTTTTGTTAATTGATAAATCTTTCGAACCATTGTTGTTAGTGAGTTATTAGTTTTAAGATTAGAGTAATTAAGTTTCAACCAACATATTTAAGCGTCGGTTAGATAATAGGAATGGAGTTAGTACTAGCAGTTGGTGTATCTCTATAGGACGACCCTGTACTTAACACTATATTACATCTACGGTAGGTACACTTGCCTATTGCAACGTAGTTAGAATTAGGAACAGGCATTATAAATATTAAAACTACGGTTGGCAACGATCAATCTGCTCAATTAGTTGTAGCATAGTTTTTTCAATAGCCATAATTCTCTGATTAGGATTGTCGTTACATGTGCTTTCAGCCATTCTAGCTCTTGAGCGAGTGATAATCAGGCTTCTAAGAAGGCTTACCTGCTTAGGAGCTATCTTTAAGATTTGTAACATGATCCAAATCTGTTAGGTTCATTTAAATAAATGATTTTATATTTCCTCTTACTCGTGTTTTTTTTTTATTTATGTTTTTTTTTATTTCGCATAAGGATACATATAAATACAATGCATGGTAGTAATGGATAACTATTGTATGATAGATCATAAGTGAATAGTAATGTGGCACATAATTCGATTCATAAAACTGTAATCTCTTATTAATGTTTAAATAAATACATAACCTAAACAATCGCAAAACTTTATCTGAAATAAAAGAGAATAAACTAGTAAACTTTTTCTTTTATTACTATTTATTTTTTCTCCTATACTGGCTTAGTTGAACTACTTCCGTTCCTCCGTCAATTGCCGGATTTGTTCATCTTTTTCCTTCAACTGGTTTCTTAAGTAGTGGATAACCTATTAGGATTGCCTATGTTTCTTCTTCTAGTAATCTCCAACCTTCTTCCATTTCTAATATAGGACCTTTACCTTTGCTTATATAGTGGCTCTATAACCCTCTTCTTCTGGTGTCAAATTCTACAATTCTGGGTCATGCTCAAAGACGTCGGGAGACTCATATTACACCTAACTAGTGTTCTTCATAAAATCGTAGATGAACTCCTGAGTAACCTTATGGGCTCTAATCCTCCCTTCTAGCTCACCATGGTCTGCTATTTTCTTCACCTCCCTATGCTCCCATAATTCTTTGATATTGTTAAGTTGGGTGATCTTGGTTGTTAGTGGTATGTTAACATCTTGATAGTTGAAGGTTATTCGTTCTAATGACCCTATGTAGGTAATGTCTTGCAAAGGGCCTAATTATCTAACAACTTAACTTAGGAAGTAACCGGTATAACCCATAATACTGATTGAGGTACACCTGGATACTCCTTACATCCGAGTATGGCTTTAGTGCAATGATTCCACCTAGCCATCTATGCAATGTCTCCCAACTCAATTATCTTATGTAGCTTGTACCATTACTGAGTGGATGTGTTACTGGGCAACTTAACTCGCATAGCGAAGTTATCCACTATGTCTATTTGTGGAGCTGAGGATCCCCTCATCAAATTTGCTCCAAATGCTTTAATGTGATTGACTAACCATACTATTAACAAGGTAGGCCCTCCCTTGAACATGCTATGACTTCACAAAAATTAGGGCTTAGATTTGTTTTGCCAATATTGCTAGGACGTAGGGCTTACTTGTCAAAAATTGAGAGACTAAATTAGCCACCTTGAAATGAATGTTAGATCGACCCTATAGGAAAAGAATGGTTGCAAATGCTGCCAGTATAAATGCATTGATGCGATTCCTTTGCTAATCATCATATCCTCTACAAAAAATGTATTGCCTATCGAGATAGGTTGATGAGTACACATAAAAACTACCTAATGTGGAAAATTGAATACATTTATCTTTACATTCAATCAATGCTTCAACAACTTCACTTTTTATGATTCCCAATAGGTGGTAGAATATGTTCACGGGTTGGGCTTCCAAGTTTGGAGTCACTATTTCATTTTCCATAGTAGGGGGCCTGAGTAATTAGATGTACTCCTCTAGGGTGGGTGCCAACTTGTAAGGCTCGAAATAGAATGATGATGACTCAGGATCCAAAAAATGGGCCATAGCTCTGATTAGATCCCACTTAAGTTATACCTTCATTAGAGACAACATCAGGTTGATCTTTTACATAAAGCAATCCTAATGTTCTTGATTTAATATATTAAAACAAATATGTAAGGTTTCTACAAAATAAGCATATTGATCCATGTGGATTTCATTGACATACTTTGACTGGTTTTTGGTTTGGTTCTTCATTTTACTATAGATTACAAAAAGAAAATAGAAAAAAACCTAAAATTTTACAAAACTAAAGAAATATAAAGAAAAGAGATTACAAAGACTATGATTTTGAACGTCAACAAAGATGCAACTTTACACTTATAGTGCCACATTACTTTTTCATTTGTAGAAAAACAAATAAAACAAAACACAAAATAAGAATAGATAGACAAATAAAAAAAATGCGCATGCACGGGAACGAGGGTAAGTTCTAAAGGTCCTCCAACTCTATAACTGGTGGTTACATTAAAGCTTGGAGTGGAATCGCCTAATCGCTGTTAAGCGGTGGTATACACCACTGCAACTTGAGAGGTATACAATGGCATTCCTGATTTTCTAAATGACTTAGGTCCGGCCATATCTAGACATGTATTAAAAAAAAAAAAAAAGTAATTTCATAGTGGCCCCTTAGGCCCTCTTTCCTCTTTACCCTTTTTTTCTTTTTTTCTTTCTACATCACTCAAAATCTGGTTAGTACCACTGTGTACAAAAGATAATTCACAAAGGTAAACAATAAAATAAAAAAGACATATAAGTAATTAAAGGCCTTTTAGACATATTAGAGAAAATTGCTACATGGTTAGCCTACTTTTGAAAAGGCATCCCCAGTGGAGTCGCCATCCCATTGAGTCTAGTTTTTTATCATTTTTCTCAATTTTAATTCATACTAAATCCCACCCACTCAATATAGATTATTACTCGACTAAATTAAGGAAAATTAATTTTTAAAAGGAATTGCCACTAACCTAAGTTAGAAAATAAAGTTAAGGTTAATTAGGTGGATTAACTTTAACTAGCTACTAGTCTGCGAATTTTTTTAAAAATATTTTCAGAAAAATATGAACTAGAGGTATTGAATTCGAGGGCTAACCTATTAAAACTTAAACAATTATCATGTAGAATTTTCAAGAATATTTACTAAAAGACCTTTATCTATTTTTTTTAATCTTTATTTATTTTGTACTATATATTATGATATGCTACTTATTATCATCATTTTCATGTTTTTATGTTTTTATAAGATTTTGAATTTAAAAAGAAAAAGTCGAAAGTCTAAAGTTCATTATACTAATTTTTCTAGAGCTCTTATTATGTTTATGTTAACAACCTAAAATTTTTATTCATCTAATTTATTTTATTTTATTTAACTTTTCTTCATTTATTTTATTTTATTTTTCTAAAGTGTTCATTTTATTATATTTTTCTAAAGTTTTTCTTTCATTATTTTGTTTAATTCTTCCTAACCTAAAGTTTTTATTTTATTATGATTATTTTTCCTCAACCTTAAGTTTTTATTTTATTATGGTTGCCAAGAAGATACCTACATACCTACTAACTAGGATCAAACCATCCATAGTTTGCTTGTTCTTTTATGAAAATTTTAGTTTGTTGGTTAAGTTTATTTAATAAAAAGCGTTGGATTTACATTATTTAGTCATATTAATCTTTTATTAAGAAAATACCTAGATGGCCTAAATTATTAAATGATTATTTAAAAAAAAACTAAATAACCTAAGTTTGGAAAAACTTCATATTAAATTTTTATTAAAGAAAACTTTAAGTGATAAAACCTTAAAATGCTAGATTTCAACATGAAGTATTTTTTGTTTTATTATTTATTTTTTTATTCCAAAAAAACTTTATTTTTTTTATTTTTTATCAATTTTACTTTTTATTGAATTTTTGTTCCTAAAATTTTATTTATACAAAGATTTTTATTCATTTAATTTATTTTTTTCTAAAGTTTTCATTTTATTATTATTTTTTATTTCTAAGACCCTAACTTATATAAAGAAACTTATTTATTTTATTATTTTTATTTCTGATACCCTAGCCTATACTAAAGATTAATTTATTTTATTATTTTACTAAAGACTTTTAATTAATAATTTTTTTAGATTTTTATTTTTCGCCATTAGATGATGGTAATTACCACAATAACCTGATGGGTACTCTAAACTTATTATTCTTAATTTTTTAAATTAAAGACAAGCTAAAAAATGAAATAAAATAACATAATCATCAAAATAGAGAAAATAATAAAAAAAAAAAAGTAAAAAGCATCACCAACTGGATTGTTGGGAGCACGCAGGCTAGGTTGTGGGTTAGGTTAGATCGGGTCGTGGTGGTGAAGCTTCTCATCGATGATGATCTGGCGATCATTGAGGCTAATCGATGAGTGTTTTCTAGGTTTCAAGGAGTGAAGAATCGATTAGTGGTGTTGTTTTGGCCTAAAAACTAACTTAGGTGATGGTTTGGAGAGTGGCCTTCAGTGAAGGTTATGGGCATCTTCGATCCGAGCTTCCAGTAAGTCTTTACCTCACAAAACCAACCTTTTCTTGCTCCTCGCAATCTAAGGGAACTAAAGGCATCAAAACTAAAGCTTGAGGTTAAGTATAGGCGATGAAATCCTAGAGAGAAGGTAGCAGCTGACAATGGCATTCTAGAGAGAGAAAATGTAGGGTTAGGTGTTCCTAGGCTTCTAAAACATGAATTTCTAGCCCCTCTAAAGTTTCCCAAACTCCTATTTACCCTGGTGCAAGGTGAATTGCATTTAGAGCTCGGGATAGGGTTGAATCGTGGTTGGCCAAATTTAAGGGATAAACTTCATTTTATTTATTTATTTATTTTCTGTTGTTAAAATTGATGTTTATAAATCTTTTGGTTAAATGTTAATGGACTTGCATGGAAAAATCGATTTGGGTAGGTTAGATTCAACGTTATTTGACCAATTTTTCCCTCCAAGGTTGCTAACTAAAGGTTGAAGACGATCATGCATGATGTACATGACCTTTTTCAGCCAATCATGTGTTGACACATGTCCACTTGGAGGGAAAAAAAAAAAAAGAAAACGACACAAAGTTCCTTGGGTAGGATTCAAACTTGCAACCTGCAGTCCTCCCATGCACATATGGACAACACATGGACTAGTTGGGCTAGCCCTTTTCTCAATATAACATTGCAATTAAATTGCATTTCAACACTATCTTAATTTTTTTTTTTTGGTGGTTTTGAGGTTCTCGAGTTTAATTTAGAGACCCATGTGTCCTTACTTTTATTGAAAATATTCACATTTTTTATTAATTTTTATTATTTCTTTTTTATAAAATTTTTTCATTAATTTTCTTTTTATTCATTTTTTTCCTTTTCTTTTCTTCCTTTTTTTTATTTTTTATTTACTATATATATATATATATATATATATATTTGTAAAGTAGGCTTTTTATTATTTCTATTATCAATTTAACAAATTTAGATGGGGACAAAAATGGAGTGTCTATAGCACACTAATCAAAGAATGCCACCTCAGTGAGGTATGAATCATTGTGCTCGAATGGATTGTTTATGGCAAGAATGAATATGTCTTTCCCATTCCAATAGCCCTTAATGCACTAGTGCCAAGTTGAGGGTATGGGATTGTGATCATGTAGCCACGTCCTTCCAATGAGATGATGGTAGGATGCAAGTATGTTGATCACATGGAACCTGTAAAACCTTATATAGAGCCGACTTTAAAGTCTACATCAACACACCCTATTATGTCTATAAATGCATCAATGAAGCTCTTTATAGTAATAGGTTGTATCACTAGGCATTGCTTGTTTATCCCTATAGCTTTGAATGTAGACATCGACATTATGTTTATAGAGAAGCTATAGTCTATAAATGTCTTCTTAATGGTATGCCCATTGAGTGTGCTTTCCACATAAAGAGGATGGTTGTGGTTGGGGTTCTTAGCACACATGTCTACGTTTGTAAAGAGTATTGCATTCTCATGTGCATTAGCTATTCTTTGTGCAAGTTGCATTGGATTGCACTCCCCATACTGTCTTTTAGCAATTTGGGTAAGTGCAGTTGTTGTTGTAAGTTGTGTATCCTCATTAAATTCTAATAAGTAAAAAAAAATTATGAAGTTAGCCATCTTCATTAAGGCAGTGCAGACATGTGCCCTTGTCATTTCCAATTGGAGCTTGTTGCTTGTTACGTACCTCGGCATGTAGCATATCTCCTTCTTCGGTGTTAGGATCATGGTTGAGAGCATTTACAATACCTTGCTGATTATTGTGTGTAGGAAGCAGATTATTATGGACGTCGTTATTTTTTATGACAAGTTCCCCATTACAAACCTTGTCACTGAAAATCTTCTTCAAAGCCTAACACTCCTTTGTAAGGTAACTTATAAACCTGTGATACCTGCAAAACTTGGGATCATTCTTCTCATTTTGCACTGGTACAATCTACCCTTGGGAGCTTGATATTCCCATCTCGCAACCATTTGGTCAAGCAAAGCATATTCCTTTCCCACTAGACATAGGAAAGAAGGACTTGATGTAGAATCTTGTGATCTGTCATTTGTTGGCTTCTTGTTGTCTCTAGAAGTCTTAACTTAGGTCGAGCTAGTAAATACTGCTTGTTTCCCAAACTTTCCATTTTCTCTTCGTTGCCTTGCAATGGAGTTGTTGGTTCTTCTCGTGGTCTTGCTAAGTGAGGAGAAGGAACTTAGATTGAAATTTTTTTTTAAGTGGATTGCATACTCAATGAACATCCCCTGGATACAAATCTTCATTAACTCTCTCTCATCACATACGTCTTAGATTTTTAAGGTGTGTTCTCTAAAGCTCTCTATGTAATCTATCAAGTCTTCCTTAGGATATTATCATGTTCTTCCCATATCTATTATCGTAACCCATTCCTAGGTGGAGAAGAATTTATCTAAGAATAGCTTCTACATAGACCCTCATGAATCAATTGACCTTGTAGGGAGATTGGCATACTAAGTGTATGCCTTTTTCGTTAGTGACTTAGAAAATTCTTTAAGCTTTAGGTCATCATCTAGCTTGTATACTTCCAAGGCCTCGATAAACTTAAGTAAATGTTCTTTGGCACTTCTTTTCTTGCTATTGAACAAGATGAACTTAGGACTAACATAGTCCTTAGGATAAGGTTTTTTAGCAATGTACTGATGATAAGGAAGTCTTAACTTTGGCACTCCCACAGTTGACTTTGCTTGTATTTCTTTTAAGTATATGTCTAAGTTTTCCTTCATTATAAAGGAGGTCTTTAGAGTAGATACCATAGAAGCAGGTGTAGAGGTAGGCTGACAGCTAAATCCACTGAGAGTATTAGGAGGAGGAATGTCTAGTATAGGAGTTTGTTCCTGAAGAATGTTCTCTTCATTAATGGGAGGATTAGCTGGAGGAATCACATGTGATGGAGCTGCATGAGTGGCACCTTACTGTGTAACAATGTTGGTGTTTGATGAAGCTACACGTTGTTGTATAGCAACAATGGTAGCTAACTTTGTGATGAGTGGAGCAAGCATAGCCACGAGTTGATTTAGAGCTCGTGTTTTCTAACATAGTTTGCATCATTTGTGCAAGATCTGTGGGAGCCTTAGGTTATGAATTGGCCTGATTGGTATTCCACGGTATTTAAGGTAGGTTATGCTCGATTAGTTTAGTGTTAGGATTTTTTCTTAAGAAATATTGTCAAATGGTCCTCTCTTCTTAGCAGGTGCCAATACACTTTTGTCACTTAGCTCTGTCCCTAGCAGAGTCGTCAGAATGTGGACAAGGTAGGGGGTGGGGGAGGTTGGGTCTTGGTAGGATTGGTCATGTGAGTATCACGTAGATATTGCACTACATGTGATTTCAAAGAAATGATGTGAAGATAGCATGTAACAGGATGAATAGGAAGAGAGGAGGAATAGGTAATCTCGAGAGTCTCAAATGCATAAGTGATAGACAAGGGAGCTAAGGGGACCTTAAGTATCAACCTTACAGTTTTTTAGCAATGAAGATTGTTCTTCGCTTGAACTCTTGTTTAATCTTTGAGAGTAAAGAATTCTTAGTGGAACACCATTTCTTTGATCTCTATAGGAATGGTTGAGTATTTATAAACTATTGGGTCTGATGACATCCGTCAGATTACCTTAGCAATCAACAAATGAGCTTGTTATAGGCCTAACGCTAGTAGCCTTTAAGTGCATGAGTTTTCCTTAGAAAGGTTGGATGTAGACGAACCGGTCTAACAATCCCTATTCCGAGTCCACTAAGTCTAATTTCCTTGAGTCATCCTAATACTTAGACCAAACCCTATCACCTAGCCTAATGAGTCAAGTTAAATAATCAATAGGCTTAGATGTAATATTTTCAACTCTCTATAGAAACTATGATTGCTAAATTGAATGAAAATGTGCAAAAATATGATGCAATTATTTAAAATTCTTTGTGAGAATCAAACTAACCCATTGAAACAACAAAAGAAATATGGATTCATCATCATCTTCTTAGTCATACACATTAAAATTGCACTCATATAGTAGAAATATTAAGTTGGACTTATTGAGATTTTGGTAATGACCTAGAATCATTAATCTTTAAAGTCAATTAGTTCTTTAACTGTCATGAAGTTTTTTCATCTAAAAGATTGAAAATGGCTTCTTTTACAATGAAAAATATGGTTTTGAACTGGTATTAGTGATTATTAAAAAAAAATGATATGTTGACAAGTTGGCATGCATTTTTACATGCTCAGAAATTAAGGTTAAGCCCTTTCATTATTTGAGGATTTACAAGGGAAATTGTTAAAGTTGGTGCAAATAGCTAGTGTGTCATAATATTAAAGTGAATTTAAAGCCCTTTCAAATCATGTTACGGGATTATCTAAAATCTTTCTTAAAAGTTGCTTCATTTTAGGTCTTCAACCTATTTTAAAAGAAAAAGTTTTAGCTTCTAGACCAACTTCTTTATTGGAAGCCATGAGCTTAGCCAAGTTACATGAATCTAAACTTCAAACATTGTTCAACCCAAACATAATTTCTTCTATTTTTCTTAAATCCAATTTTGTTTCACAAACTACCAGATTAAGTTATTCCTTTCGCTTGTCATTTTCAAACAAAACCCTTCTTTAAAACCTATTTTGAACACTTCTAGTAACAACATTAAGAAAAAACTACCCATTAAATGTATGTCTCTAGTTGAATTGGCTCAAATAAGAGAAAAAGGCTTATGTTGCAAATGCAATGAGAAATTTCATAAGGACGATGTGTGTAACGTGAAGTTTTTTATGATGATACAACTTGAAGATGAAGACAACAGTGAAGAGAGTGGGGTTTAGGAGCATATTGAGGAGGTAGAAGAGATGTGACCCCAATATTGATCATGAGATGTTAGAGATTAGTTACCATGCTCTTTCTAAAATATTAGCTCCTAAAACTTTGAGGTTGCAAGGAACTATTCATAGGAAAGCAATATACATATTGGTTGATTTAGGTAGTACTCATAATTTCATACATAGTACTGTGGCTACAAATTTGAATCTCTTAATTATTGCTATCCCTCAATTTTATGTGATGATTTTTTTTATAAGTAAGTAATTATATTAAATAAAGAGGAGAATGTATAACCACTAGATGCGAGAAGGGGTTACAGTAAATTCAGTCCTAGAACTAGAATTTTACAAAAAATTGTATGGAAACTTATATAAACCAAATCATGGTATAAGAAAATTAGAGTAAGCTAAAAACGATCTAGCTAGAGACATCAATGAAGGCATAGGAGATCCGAGATGGGTCAAGTTCCTTGTCCTCTAAATGTAGTATACTGTTGCTACAAATGCAACTCTCTATAATGGGACTAAAGGATTGCTTGAGGGTGCTAAGTTCATTAAGCTAGAGGATATAATTTGTCAAGATAAGAAGGATGATGGGCATTTAAGTTCCACTAAAACTTCTGTCTACACATGTGTAGAGAACAAGTAGTCAAAGAATAAGTGGTCATGGTTTTCTTGCCTAACTAAACAAAGATGGCATGTAGTGGAGGTGATCACTCCCCAATTATTCATTTTATCTAAGGTGTGTAATTTCCTTTTCTAAGCTAACCATAGGATAAATGAGTGGCATGGCATGGAATACTTGCTCTAAATTAGTTTAGACCAAGGGATAAGGCCATTGTACGGTGTCAAGGCTTTGTAGGCACTTTTAATAGAAAAGAATCCAGAAGAGTCCTTACTTTAAGTGAACATGTCAGCTTTATGTAGAGTAGGGATTATATTTGAAGGAATTATAAATCCATTTGAAACTCCCAACCATTGCCTTGGATAATGGAACATATTCTAGCATTCATGGTAAGCCTTAAAGTAGCAATCATTCTAGGGCTATGCACTAAATTTAGTAGCCCAGATGGCAGTAAAACATCTGACCATAAGGATATTGATAGGCTATCTCCCACTTATTACTTGAACATGTTTCTTGCAAGCAGACAAAGTTTTAATGGTTTTCTTTAAGAACACACAGAAGATGCTTCGGTATCCTCGAATGAGGATCCCTTAAGAAAGTTAGAATGGACTGACTCAACCCAGACTCCCTTTACTAAATCTCCACATAGATGCCAAACACATTTTAGTTGGGTTGCTTTGTTCTATGTCCTAAGTTTAGGATTGCCCAAACCACCTTGATCAATTAAGGCGCACACCTCCTGCCATTGTACCTTGGCTTTTGTTGAAATATTATGATGGGAATCAAAATCCATCAAGACCTATCATTAGGGCAAGAGCCAAATGATTTCAAATCTTAGCGATGATGGCCCATTTCTCGCAAATCGACCTAAGAATTATTTGTTTACTAACCTCTTTTCTCTTATTCATGTATTGTATATTCCAATAGTGATGTGCTCAAAACCAAGATTAAGCACATACAAAACCAATTTGAAAGACAAACAAGCAATGTCAATCAAACTAGTCTCAATCACATGAACAATGCTGTCAAATCTAAATGTTTATAATCAATTCTTCCAACGAGGATGTGATCAATCTTAAGTATCCAAATTAGATTGCTCTTATACCAAATTATGATGTGCTTAAAACCAAGCCCAAGCACATGCAAATGAATCAAAGAAACAACCTCAACTCATACATATGAACCGGTTCAATTGGACTAGAAATTGCGTGAACCCTATTGGAATTTTGATGAAATCCAAAGGTTTAAAGATGCAATCAACAATCCAACAAGGTTAAACTTCACCAAATAACAACAAATACAAGTGACATCCACGTGAATTATACCAAGAAGAACAAATCTAATGTCTTGATTTTATCCTCTACCAACAATCACCATTCACGTCACAAATTATTCAAATATTGATGATGATATCAAATACTAAAACAATCAATCTCATAACATGATATTTGATAACAATTGCAATAAAAAATCTGACCAAGAACATCCAAATCAACCCTAGATATGACTCACTAGTGATGAAAAGCAAACACAATAAAGAAGGAATTGATATTACTCACAATTGCCCTTTGTTGCACTCGCCACAATTTCAACTCTTGGAAATTGAAATTGATAAGAGAAATTGGATCTAGGGAAACCCTAAGCCCTCTCACGAAAATGTGAAGTGTATTCTAAAAATTTTGGCCTCCTCAAATCCTACTATAAGCAAGTATTTATACTTGCCACCCTTAGGGTTAGAAATGGACAAAAATTATAACTATGCCACTTTTAAGGTGGCCGGTCCTAAATGGAAATTACAATCAAAATGAAAGTATCCCAAAAGAAAATGCAACATAAAATAGTCTAAATAACAATTACAAAATAAAAGAAAATAGTCTTCATCATGCGAGCTCTTCCATAAGATTCGTCGGCCCAACTCATCGCCGATTCAAGTCAGTCCATGGATAACCTATAAGTTGAGTCTGAGTGAGTTTGTCCATCACCTTGTAAAGCATGATAAGTATTCCTATTAGAATATAAAATACATGAATAAGATAAAAGAGGTTAGTATAAAAATAATTCCAGGGTCGATTTGCTCAAAATGGGCCCTTATAGCCAAGATTCGAAATCCTTTGGTTCTTGCCCTAATGATAAGTCTTGTCAGATTTTGATTCCTATTAAATAGGCACACTTATCATGTTTCTAAGGTGGGTGGACAAACTCACTAAAACTCAACTTGAGGGTTATCTATAGTTTGACCTAAACCGATGATGTGTTGGGTTGACGAATCCTATGGAAGAGTTAGCTTCTTGAAGACTAATTTTTATATATTTGTTATTTACTTGGACTATTTATGTTGTAATTTCTTTTGGGACACTTTCATTTGTTTGTAATTATCTTTTAGGATCGACCAGCCTAAAAGTGGCACGGTTGTAATTTTGTGGACTTTTTAACCCTAAAGGGAGCAAGTATAAATACTTGCTTAAGTAAGGTTTTTGAGAGGCCAATTTTTAGATTAAACACATTCACTTTATGTGAGAGAACTTAAGGTTTCCCTATTTCAATTTCCTCTTATCAATTTCAATCCCAAGAGTTGAGATTGTGGCGAGTGCAACAATTGAAATTGTGAGTCATATCAATTTCTAATTGTTGTGTATTCTTTTCTTCTCTAGTATGTAATATCTAGGGTTGGATTGAATCATTTCTTAGCCATATTTGAGTTAGTTTGATTTGAAATAGTGTACTTGTTTTGAGTAATTATCTTACTTGTTATTCGCCATCAACAATGGCTTATCATTTTGGACTGTGAATTGCATTTCTATAAGGGGGGATCTCAGAAGTGATTTTGTTGAATATTATTGAATTCACGTGGTAATTCAAGTGCAATTAGTGTGTTTTGAAGGTTTTTAATCATTGTGGTTGATTAATTCATTAGTTATTGAAGTTGGATCTCCTTGCACCCCATTAGGAATCACGCAATTCCTAGCTTATTGAACCGGATTTGATTGAGTACATTTAGGGTTGGTTTTTGTTCCATTTGATTGTGCTTAATCCCTTTTAGGCACATCATATTAGCCCCCCCCCCCCCCAACTCTATAAAAAATTATGGATAAGCCTTTCAATACTATCAATTACCTTTTTAGGAAAAATAAACATAGATGCCAAGTACACTTGTAATGAAAACAGAGCTAACTTGACAAGTTGAAGTTGTCTAGCATAGGAGGGGAACTTAGATATCCACGAGTTGATTTTTAGCCAAAATTCTTTCAATTAGAGCCTCACAATAAGATTTACAAAGTTTGGAAGCAAGCAATGGCACCTTAAGGTAACAAATGGGGAGATTCCCTTCTTTGAATCCCAACATTGGAGAAAGCTCTTCCTTTATTAGAGATGGCACATTAGATAGAAACACAATGCTTTTGTCACTATTAACTCTAAGTCCTGATATAGATTCAAAGATTTGCAAAGACTCCTTGATCACCCCAATCGACTCTATGTTACCTCTGAAAAAAATCAAGAAGTCATCCATAAAACAAAGGCGTATTAGTCACTCTATCTTACATCTCTAGCAATAAGAGAATTTAGGATTGCTTGTGAGCTACCTTAATATCCTTTAATACACTTCCATGCCAAGGATAAAGAGATAAGCAATATAGGACTACCTTTTCTAAGCCCTTTCGAACTAAGGATGAATCCTACTAACTCACTAGTTATGTTGAAGGAGAATCTAGGGGTAGAGAAACATTACACCACCAAATTGATAAAGTGTGGTGAAAAGTTCATGCAAGTAAGCACCGCCTCTAAAAAACTCCAATTTATGGAATCATAAGCCTTGTGAATGTTCACTTGAGCGTATACCAAAGAACTCCTTTGTTGGTGTGATATCCATTAACTAATTCGTAAGTAACAAGAATGTTGTTTAGAAATGCGATGGCTTCCAATGAATGTAGATTGTTCTTTCCCAATAGCAAAGGTAGTATCGTCTTAAGTCTTGTGGCAAATAGTTTTGCGATTGCTTTATAAATAGTATTATAATAGGTTATAGGCGTGAAATCAAAGAGATTAGTAGGATTAGCAACCTTAGGAATGAGAGAAACAATGGTGTAGCTCAATTCCTTTGGCATTTTTCCTGACATCAGAAACTCATTCACCCCATCAACTATATCTGCACCTATAATAGGCCATGTAACTTAAAAAAAGGGTAGAAAATCCACCCAGCCAAGAGCTTTGTTGTCTACTTGACTAAAGAAAGCCATTTAATTTCCTCATCTGAGAATGGGGCATTGATTTGTATAACTTGTTGATCCGAAATTCTTTTAGAGACATAGTCTTGTACCATTGTAGCTGAAATTAATTTTTGTTGGCTTCCCAACAAGTTAGAGATGTAAGCAATAATTTTTGCATTGACACCAAAATCACCATAGATCTCCATTCCATCTACCTTTCTCAAATTGTGTATAACATTCTTATTTTGCCTATGCCTAACCATTTTATGAAAATAAGCAGTGTTCTTATCTCCCAATTTTAGCCATTTAACCCTAGACTTCTGTTTAAAGAGACTCTCTTCCACTCCCCTTAGTAGATAGTCTTCTTTAAAGGCTCCTTTCTCTTGATTGAGGAAGGAAGTATTTGCATTCACAATCAAACTTTAAGTGGCTGTTAAGTATTCCTTAGCTAACTTAACCCTTATTGAAAGGTGGGCGAATTTGGAGCTATTTAATTTCTTAAGTTCCTTTTTGAGCAATTTCAATTTAGACACCACTTAGAAGAGTTTAGAACCTCTAATTTCCTAGGACTGGATCACCTTAACCTTTGAGATGAAATTCATAGATTATTTCCAAAACTCAAAGAACTTGAAAGGATATCTCCTCTTTAGTGTGCTAAACTCCATATGTAGAACTCCATCCGAATGATCTAAAAGAAGTGGAGAGATAAAATTAGCATCACAGTTAGGGAATTTATCAAACCAAATTTGGTTAAATAATATTCTATCCAATTTTTTCAAGACCAAGTTATCCAAATTTCCTCCAAACCAAAGGTCATCAAGTTCCACTTCATCTAAAAATTCATGAAATCTATCATAGCCAATGTTTGCTCATGTTACCCCTTTTCTCTCTCAAATCGATTAATCACATTAAAATCACCAAGAACTACCTATAGATGATTACTAAGGATGATGCCAACATAACTAAAACCTTCCTTAGCAACTTCCTCTCTTGATTTAAGTTCAATGCATATATAAAGGATGCATAGAAGGATAGATTGGAGCTGAGGTGCATGCAATAACAGTGAAAAATTGTTTATGTTCCTTTTCTATTATGATTTTCCAACTTCTCAGATCCTACATTAATCATATCCTTTTCCCTTGCCCGGATTTGGATGCTAAAATTCCAAAGGGGATGTAATTTTAGCTTAACTCTATCTTCATTACTTTGGTTTACATGAGTTTCCAACAACCCCAAAATAAACCATTTAAATTTCTCCACACAAAATTTTTAAATTTTTTTCAAACTTCAAAGGGTCATTGAGACCTCTTATGATTCATGGTGATTGTTAGGTATAACATCTTTTAAATTTTTGAAGAATTTTTTCTTTTTCCTTTTCCCCCCCCAAAGCTTGCCAATTGTCCATTGCTCGGGGGGGGGGGAGGGTGTGCTGAACAAAACATTTTCTCGGCTTCTAATGATCCAAATAGTTTTATGTTGGCTAGAGGGGCCCTTTAAAACTTTCCCTTTGCTCTTTTTCCTTTCGATCTTTCCTCTATTCCTCACTTCCCCCTTTTTTCCTCTGTTTCCTTTTTTTTTTCATCTTTTTTTACCTTTTTTTAAACTTTTTTTGGGGTTCTCCCTACAAAACAATGGAGTTTTTAGAATTTGGGTTTGGGTTGGGTTCCAATATATCTTGTTGGGTTTGCCCAAGTTTTTTTCTTTCCCCAACACAAAATTTTCCCCAAAGGGCCTTTGGTTTTTTTCCATAAATTGTTTTTTCATCGGGGCCAAACTATTTAAAAGGGAGATAAATCCCCTCGTTAAGTACTGAATTTTTCTCTTTAAGGGATAAAGGGTGGATTATACCCCTTTTTTTTTTTTCCTCTACATTGGACCTTCACCCACCCCCTTATTCCCCCTAATGGAATTTTCCCCTTTTGGTGATTGAGTTTCAAATCATACATGGGGCTACTTGGATCCCAAAGATTTTGCATTAAAGCAACGTGGGGGAAGCATTAGTACTTGACCAAAATGTGTATGGGGGTTTCCCATTGTCCCTTTCTAGTTCCATGATTATGGCTTCTTTAGTTGTACCCAAATTCCCATCAACACATTGGCTTAGTTACTTTTGCTTGGATCCCCATAAATTTGTTTTTTAAAGATGGTGTTCCCACTACCCTTGCAATGTAATCACCCCCTTTTTACATCAAGGTTTTTGCAAGGTACGTTTAGTTTAAGACCCCCAAATCGGAATATGCGAAGGTTATTTTTTGGGTTTTTAAAGGGTTTTTCCTACCTTCCATTTCTAAAGTTTTAGTAAACATCTAGCAAAAAACCTTGGTTTTTCTAAGAAATGTTGGGGAAATTGTGTTTTTATTAAAATAAAATAGAATAACCCTATTTTTAAATTGCATCAGAAACTCATTATAACAAAATCCTTCTAAATCCTTAGAAATAGTGGATTGGACAAGAAAAAAAGGGCATTTACCTCCCAGAAAGAACTAATGTGGGTGTCCCCCTTTTTTCTTTCCCCCCTTGATTTTAAAACTAAGGGGGGGGGGCCCTAACCTTAGGGGCAACAAATGGGAAATGGGGGGGTTTATATTTTAAGCTTAAAATCGGGGGGTTTAGGAAGGGACAAAAAAAGGGTTTGCAAGCTTGGGTAAAAAATTCTTTATGGTATTCTTTGATTAAAAGAGGGTTTTGTTTTTGATTTTATCTAACAGGTCATTTTCTTGCCCTAAATGTGGATTTCTAAATGAGGCAAAGGATTGACAAAAACTTTTTTTTTTTGGGAGAAGATTTTTTTCTCTTTTCCAATAAAAAAATTTCTATAAAGGCCCTAAAGTTCCTCACCCTTTTGGGTACCGATGTAAAAAATTTTCCCCTTTTTTTTCCCTCTTTTTAGGGCCCTTTAGTAAGGTAAACTTGAATAAGGTCCAAAGTCAAGTTTGGGGAAACTGGTCAGGTTTCCTTGGATGTGGAGCCCGGGGGGTTTTTAAATTCCCTTTTTTTTGAAAAAAAAAAAAAGAAGGACCTAGCTCCTAAAGAAGGTTTTAAACCACTAAAAAGGGGTTTGATGAACCACCCACCCTGAAATTTATGCTAGATGGAAATGAAATGGACTAGGGAAAAAAGGAAAAAAGGGGAAGTGAGAAGAATTAGAGGTGATTATGAGATACCCAAGAAAAATGGTTTCTTAGGTGGTTTAGGTGGGTTTTTTAGAGAGAAGAGAAGCATTTTCTCTCTCTTACTTAAAGGTTTTCAATTTTTTTGTGATGATTAGTAAAGGGATAAGTTGATTTATTTGGAAATGGCTAAAAAGGGTTTCCCTTTTCCTTACAAGGAATGAAGTTTCTTATGGATTTATATGTTTTTTCAAAAAAAAGGATGAAGTTGGTTTTTAAATGAATAGTGGCTAACAAGACTTTGTTTAATTATAATGGAAATTTCAAAAATTGATCACGAGTTTTATGTGGGAAGGAAATTAGATTGAAATTTTTGTAGGGAAACTAGATATTATACCTAGGTGAATTGAGCATTTTACTTGAGAAAATTGATGCAATTTGACAGCATAGCTTGGGCTCTTTCCCTCTAGTTGGGCCCAGAAAGAGAAATTTACTAAGAAACTACCCAGCAATAATCCATAGAAGCGTTTTTGAGCAAATTTGAAGATTATTTGTGATTCCTTCATCATTGCCGCCACTTTAAGATGTCCAACATCGTTTTCACTTGAAATATAAAAACAAGTTGTCCCAAAGTAAGGTCAAATAGGGATCCTTATTTTTTGGAAAAACGAAAAATTTAAAAGTTAGCGAAAGAAAAAGTTAGATAGTGAAGTCATTTTGACCAAGCACAAGTTTGTTTTCCCTTTTCCTGTGCTTTTAGTTAAAAAAAGAAAGTTAGGGGGGTGTTTTTGTTAGAATTTTCAAGAACTTAATTAAGTTGCTATTTTGGATAAGTTTATTTTTCCAACAATAGATGATTGCTTGATGAATTAGGTGGAGCCATAAAATTTTCTAAGGGGGGATTTTAAAGCAGGGCAAACATAAAATAAAATGAATCTAGTTGATAATTTTTAAGAAAACTTTAAGACTCACAAAAGGTATTATCAATTTCTTGTAATGCCAAATTTTGGGCCCTTTTTAATTCGCCTTCAATTTTTCAACCATGATGAACAATAATTTTATTTCCATATTTGAGGAAGTTCATAAGTGTATATTTTGATGATATACTAGTTTATAGTTTAAAAACATTTTAAGAAAAATTTGGGAAAAATTAGAAAAAAGCATTAAAAAAATCTAAACAAGCACACTTTCTTTTTTAAGAAGAAGAAGAAGAGTAAATGTTCTTTTGGGTAAGCCATGTTTTACTTGGGACATATTATCTCAAAAGAGGGAGTGCAATAGATCTAGAAAAAGATAGTAGCAAGTCAAAATTGGCCATACCAAATTTTAGCTAAAAAAAAATTGTGTG
>JBBMOL010001460.1:0-38684 GCA_037954665.1 Laguncularia racemosa | reverse complement strand
ACAAGCAAGAAACATAGTATACACGTACCTTAATGTCTGACAGCTGATTTCCTCACACTTAAAATCTCACAAATTCTCCAAACCTATACACATTCCAATTACATATCCTTAGGATTTCATTTAAATGAAGTAAAATAACATAGGAAGTGTTATGGATTAATATGACCATGTAGGAGGTCATGTAGAAGAAAATGGGGCAGAACACAACTGTGTTATAAGCCATGTACCATTCTGTTTATTTTTTGTATTTTGATATGCTTAAGTATATAGGCATGTCATGACTATGTACCTTACAATACACCTTTGAATTTCTGTAAAAACAAGTACATGAGCATGTACCTAGTTAGATAGGTTATTGTTTATCACAAATTTCCCTTTATCCAATTTGCAAATTCTACTATGACTTAATTTTTAGAGAAATATATCTAATTGATAAAAAAAATTGGGTTATTCTTAACACATTGTAAGGGGATTTTATACTTACTCATTCTGAGTTGTGATTTACATTCTTGGATCATCTGTTCTTATACATGTTTTATCTGATCTTCAGTCCAAATTCTAATCACATGTTAGCAATTGGTCTTAGATGAATGAATCTACAATCCCCACTATATACTTAAATGGTCAAAACTCTTACCTAGTAGAATGGGTTTGATTTCTTATTTTCCTTTCAGGTTGCTCTGTGGTTTCTAAGAGAGTTTTTCTAGAATGGTTCTTAGGGTTCTATAGTGCAAATGGGGTGGACGCGTTAATAGGTGGTATATTAGCCTATTTATATCACCTTATCAAATTATTGAATTGCCTTCGTTTTCTTTAGGTTGTTTACTATATTAACCTTAGCTAAATTTTACTAATGGTAATTAATTACCTATATTTATACATATATAAATATTCATGCATTTACATTCTCCCCCCCACTTTACAAAAAGTTTTGTCTTCGAAAATTACCTAGATCATGGAAGAGTTCGAGATATCTCTTTTTCATTTTTTTCTTCTAACACCCAAGTTGCCTCTCTCTTAGTTTGATTGCTTCACTATACCTTAACGTACTTGATAAACTTTCTTCTCAGAATCTATTCCTTAGTGTCCAAGATCCTAACGGGCTTTTCCACTATAGTGAGGTGATGTGCTCAAAATCAAGTTCAAGTACAATCAAATGACTCAAGGAAAACAATTCACAATTATATCACAAAACCGGTCCAATTGGTTCACAACTCACGTGAAACCCCTTTGGAAATTTGATGGAAAACCAAAGATCAAATGATGTAATTGCAATCTATATATGTACTCTTCACCATATAATAACAAGAATAATTGAATTCCACGTGAATCAAACCAAAAAGGATGGATCAAAATCGTGATATCAACTCCCCCTTCAATTCCAATGTATGCCAACAATAAAATGATATTGATTTCAAGTACTAAAAGAACAATCAATCTTAAACAAGATAATTGTTCACAAATTGCATTCACAAATATGTCCAAGAAACTCCAAATTAACCCTAAATATGACTCACTAGAGATGAAATGAAAAACAACAAAGAAAGAAATCGATATGACTCACAATTTCCCCTTGTTACACTCACCACAATTCCAATTCTTGGGTTGAAATTGATAAGAGAATTGATACGCTCAGAACGTATATATAAAATGGGAGCGTAAATTGCAGCAAGTGCACTGGTCGTATCAAGTAATAAAGTGGTGAAAAGTAAGGTTGTCGATCCCTCGAGGAACCAATAGAGTACTAGATCTATGGCAATTCTTATCAATATCTAGGTGATTAAAAAGGGGTTTTGAAATGTCTAATCTAAAAATTTAACTTAAAGCAACAAGGAAAATTTTATGAAGAATCTATCAATTATGAACAAGGGAAATTAGAATTCACCCTAGATTTGTTAATCTAATTGCTACCATGTTATATCAACTTGTGGTTATAAGTTTATTCAAGTGAGTTTAGAAAATCCCTTTTAGGGATGTTGACCTTAAATTAATTAGTCGGCTTCCGCGTCTCCAATTAACCAAGGAATCAAAATTATGTTCATACACCTCCCGATGCTACAAACAACTAATGCCCTAAATCAATTAACCCTAATCCCTTAGTGATTAATTAACAAGAAACATTGCATTGTGCCCTCCATAGACTCTAATTAAACCAATTATCGCAACTCCCGTATTGACAATTAATCTAATTAAGAATTCCTAACAAATCCTCATCAACTCCCGTATCAAAAGGATTTCTAACAATTATAATGAAAGACCAATTATAATTGAAATCAAAGGAATTGCAATCATGAATAATCCTAATAATTCCTAATCATATAACATGGCTACAATTATCCTTTTAACATTCTAGGGTTTCATCCAATTTCCCACAAGGATGATTTAGAACATTATAGTATGAATTGCATAAAAACAATTGAAATAAATAGATGCAATGGAATTCATATTAAACAACAAGATTAAACTAATAAATGGCATAAAAGAAAATAAAGTAAATGGAACAATTGCTATAATCTTCAAGAGCTTCAATCTTCCAAAATGACTCCTTGAATTCTTCAATTGAAAGCAAACTTCAACAAAATGACATTCTTTCTTCAAACTAAACTTTGGAAAAATCTAAAGTACCTAAGGAAATTCTAATGAGGCTAGAACAAAGAAGAAGAAAAAGAATTCTAAACAAAAGAAAGGATGGATTCTCCAACAAAAAGGGATGCTTCCAAGGTTCACACAAGGGGTCTATTTATAGATCCAAAGAGGAGGGGGATGAGGTGGATCTGATGAGGATTTGAGTCAGCAAATTAATTAAGATATGATTTTGGAGAGATTCTTGCAATGGATATCCGGGGAGTAATGAAGGCCGGCTCAAGGCCGGTTTAAAGGCCGGCGGCTTTTCTTCTTTTTGAGGCCGGTTTAAAGGCCGGCTCAAGGCCGGCGGCCTTGAATGTAGGCCGGCCCAAGGACGGCGGCCTTCAGTGCAATCCTTCGCTCACTTCTTAAATTTTGTGAAAAACTCCTCCAATTAACTTGTAATTTACTTTTGGGTCCTCAAAACCTGTATTTTCACAATAAATACCATTAAGTATCATTTCTTTATATTTTCTTATAATATTAAAATAAATTTAATATAAGTCCAAAAGAAAATATAAGTATAATGTGATCTTATCAACATCCCCACACTTGAACTTTTGCTTGTCCTCAAGCAAAATAATTGATTTAAACAAGAGAAATCCATCATTGAACTTCTGGTGCCCATTGTTCTGACCATACTGAAATTTGTAACTAGTATATCTAGTTGAAATTTAGCAGTTAATCTAAATACAACAGATTTTTAATCCCAGTGTTTAACAATAGAAAACAATACTTAGTCCATAAGGAAAAACATTCATTTAAACTTCATTGGTTATTAGCAAGTATCATCTCCCTCAATTTTACTTCTCTAAACAAGATAACAAGGAGTGAAAGCATATGGTATCCATTTTTTCCTAGAATTTCTCCCCCCCCTTTTTTTTTTTTTTTTTTTTATTTGCCTTGATTGGCAGCGGAGTGAGACTTCACTCTTTTGAGGGACCAAAGCTCGCCCATGTCAACCTGACTTGCATTAAGGTACTAATATTTTTTCCTTTCCGCCCTTCTCGTTATTGTGAGTTCATTGAGTCGGCACATCCTGGGCTCATCGCCTAAGTGACCAGGTTTTAAAGGGACCCCTACGAACTCTTCCTCACACTAACATTTAAGATTGGATACTCTTAACTCACTTTCCTGAGTTATTGGAGTAAAGGCTTTTTTTTTTTTTTTTTTTTTTTTTTTTTTTAAGGGATCACTAAGTAAAATATTTCCTTTACCTCTTTCACTAGGTGTTAAGGTATTCTCAAAGAAATTTCAAGAGAGATTTATCCCAACCAATTTTTCCTTGAAGTAAACTTGCTTGTTTTTTCAACTTAAGGACTCAATCTCAAGTTCAAAGGCTAAACATAGGGTAAACCCATTCTCTAGAGATTTTACTATTAAATTTTAACTATGTAAACTAATCACAACAGTTGGCGAGTGGGGCACCAATCTAAGTCAATTTCAAGATTCCATTGATGGTAAACACTTAAGGACATAAATAAAGCATGGGATTTCTAAGCTCATGATGTGTGCAATCATTATAATTCTACATTTATAATCCCTTCCCCACATTTAAATTGGACAATGTCCTCATTGTTCCTAATATATCACAAAATTAAGGGAACGAATGTCAATGCAGAAATTGAAATACTGGTACTTCCCTGGTGTAAAATTGTTCATCAAGAAGAAAATTCCTCCTAAAATGTCTGTCATCCTTGGAGTGTCTTGATTGCACCGGCGGCTCTTATCCAACCTTGAATTAGTTTTTTTTTTTTTTTTTTTTTTTTTTTTTTTTTTTTTTTTTTTTTTTTTTTAAACAACACTAGTGTATATACTTTTTGAGCATGGGCTGCCTCCCATGAAGCGCTTAGTTTATAGTCGCTAGCCCGACTTTTCCAGTTCAAGTTCTTGAATCTCCTAAATCCACAGTTGTGGCGTTTCTATCAACATGTTCCCCTTCATAGTAATGTTTGAGAAGATAACCGTTTACTTTGAAAGTACGGTTGTCTTCTGCCTTCAACTCAACTGCACCATAAGGAAACACATTAACAATTTCAAATGGTCCAGACCATCGTGATTTCAACTTACCTGGGAATAGCTTCAATCGAGAGTTGTACAATAAAACTCTTTGACCAGGCAAGAACTCCCGCTGTAAGATGTTCTTATCATGCCATCGCTTTGCTCTCTCCTTGTAAATTCTCGCATTTTCATATGCTTCCTCTCTCATCTCAGCCATTTGATTCAATTGGAGCAACCTCTTTTCACCTGCAGCTTGCAACTCAAAGTTAAGATATTTTATGGCCCAGTATGCCTTGTGCTCAAGCTCCACGGGTAGGTGACATGATTTACCATAAACAATCTTGTAGGGGACATTCCAATAGGTGTTTTAAAAGCTGTTCTATAAGCCCACAATGCATCATCAAGTTTTAAAGACCAATCCTTTCGGGATGCATTGACAGTTTTCTCTAAGATTCGCTTAATTTCCCTATTGGATACCTCAACCTGTCCACATGTTTGTGGATGATAAGGGGTGGCAATTTTGTGAGTAACTCCATATTTTAATAATAATTTCTCAAATTGCCTGTTACAAAAATGTGTTCCCCCATCACTTATTATAGCTCTAGGTACCCCAAATCTTGAAAATATATTCTTTTTCAAAAATTTAATGACAACCCTACTGTCATTAGTTTGTAGAGCAACTGCCTCTACCCATTTCGAAACATAATCAACAGCTAAAAGAATATATTTGTTTGAAAAAGATGAGGGAAAGGGACCCATAAAGTCGATTCCCCAAACGTCAAAAAGTTCAATTACAAGTATATTATTTTGTGGTAATTCATGTCTTCTTGAAATATTGCCAGTCCTTTGGCATTGAGCACAAGTCATAATGAAGTTCCTGCAATCATGAAACAAACTGGGCCAATAAAATCCGCAAGATAAAATTTTTGCTACTGTTCTTTCTACCCCAAAGTGACCTCCTGTTTCTTTGGAGTGACAGTGCTGTATTATGCTAAGCTGTTCAATTTTAGGCACACATCGTCTAATTACTTGGTCAGCACAGGATTTAAACAAATACGGCTCATCCCAAAAATAATTCTTCACGTCATGCAAAAATTTCTTTTTCTGTTGGAATGACAAACCATATGGTATGATTTTTCTAACCAAGTAATTAACTATGTCAGCATACCAAGGTAATTCATGGATGTCTATTGCATGCAAATGCTCATCAGGGAATTTTTCATTGATGGGTGTTTCTAAACAATCATATTCCAACGTGATAAATGATCAGCAACCACATTTTCACTTCCCTTTTTATCCTTAATTTCTAAGTCAAATTCTTGCAGCAATAGAATCCAACGAATTAACCTGGGTTTAGCATCAGCTTTAGCAAATAAATACTTAAGAGCAGCATGATCTGTGTATACTATTACTTTAGAACCTATCAAGTAAGACCTAAACTTGTCACATGCAAATATCACTGCTAATAGCTCTTTTTCTTTGTGGCATAGTTTTTCTGGGCCTCGTTCAAGGTTCTACTTGCATAGTATATAGCATGAAAGATCTTACCTCTTCTTTGCCCTAGTACTGCCCCCACGGCATAGTCACTAGCATCACACATCAGCTCAAATGGAATCTCCCAATTTGGTGCAACAATCACTGGTGCAGAGCTGAGCTTCTCCTTCAATATATTGAATGCCTGCAAACAATTTTCATCAAACACAAAAGTAGAGTCTTTTTCAAGTAAATTACACAGAGGTCTAGAGATTTTAGAGAAGTCCCTGATAAATCTCCTGTAAAAGCCAGCATGTCCCAAGAAGCTCCTGACTCCTTTTACTGAAGTGGGTGGTGGCAACTTCTCTATTACTTCCACTTTTGCCTTGTCAACTTCAATCCCTTTTTCTGACACCTTGTGACCTAACACTATTCCCTCTCGTACCATAAAATGGCATTTCTCCCAATTTAGAAGTAGGTTAGTTTCCTTACATCTTTTATGCACACAGCCTAAATTTTCCAAACATGATTCAAATGACTTCCCAAAAACAGAGAAGTCATCCATAAATATTTCAATAAAATTCTCTAACATGTCAGAAAATATAGACATCATACACCTCTGAAAAGTAGCAGGTGCATTACAAAGACCAAAGGGCATTCTCCTAAATGCAAAAGTACCATAGGGACAAGTAAATGTGGTTTTCTCCTGATCCTCGGACGCTATATGAATTTGATTATACCCAGAATAACCATCAAGGAAACAGTAATAATCATGCCCTGCGAGTTTTTCTAACATCTGATCAATGAAAGGTAAGGGAAAGTGGTCTTTACGGGTGGCATTATTCAATTTTCTATAATCTATGCAAACTCGCCACCCTGTCACAGTACGGGTTGGGATCAATTCATTGGCATCATTCTTTACCACTGTCATGCCACCTTTCTTTGGTACAACTTGGACAGGACTAACCCATTTACTATCAGAAATTGGAAAAATAATGCCTGCATCTAACAATTTAAGAACTTCCTTTTTTACAACTTCCTTAAGAGTTGGGTTAAGTCTTCTTTGTGGTTGTACTGTAGGTTTACACTCAGCTTCAAGAAATATCCTATGAGTACACATTAAAGGGCTAATTCCCTTAATATCCGCAATGGTCCACCCGATAGCTTCCTTATGTTCTCTAAGAACATCCAAAAGTTGTTGCTCTTGATCACCTGTCAAAGAAGAAGAAATGATAATTGGCAAAGTATCATTTGTTCCCAGATAAGCATACTTTAAATGACCAGGCAAAGGTTTAAGTTCAAGCACCGGGGGTTGTGTCAATGATGGCATCGGTTTCTTCTCAGTGGTCCCCAGCTTCTCATAGTGTCGAGTCTTGAATTCATAAACTTGTTCAACACGTTCTTCTTGGGGTTCATCTTCACCATCACTCCAATCATCTAAATCCCTAAGAACTGACTCCATCGTGTCCACACCTGCATTCTCTTCCATGAACTCAGAGGAAAGCTCATCAACACTATCAATAGTGTAACAGGATTTACAGTCATCAAATTTCTTTGTAGCCTCATACACATTAAACGTGACTTGTTCATCCATAACTCTTAAAGTAAGCTTACCTTGTTCCACATCAATTAAGGCTTTACCTGTTGCAAGGAATGGTCTGCCAAGGATCATGGGTACCTCTTTATCCTCCTCCATCTCCAAGACTATAAAGTCAACTGGAAAGATGAATTTATCTACTTTCACTAGGACATTTTCCACAATCCCTCTTGGGTATTTGATGCTCCTATCAGCAAGTTGCAAGGTAACATGAGTTCCCTTGCACTCTCCAAGTCCCAATTTCCTAAAAATAGATAGAGGCATTAAATTTATACTTGCACCGGAGTCAATAAGAACTTTATCAAAATGAAAATTGCCTATGGTGCAAGGAACAGTAAAACTCCCCTGATCTCTTTGTTTTCTTGGCAAACTAGGTACATCATTCTGTAAGATCATTGAACATTCCCCTGTAAGCATCACCGGTTCATTCCCTTCAATCTTCCTCTTCTTTGTGAGTAAATCCTTCATGAACCTAGCATATGATGGCATCTGCTGAAGTGCTTCTGCAAAAGGAATGTTAATTTGCAATTTTTTAAAGACTTCTAAAAATTTAGCAAATTGTGAATCCAATTGTTGTTGCTTCAGCCTTCCTGGGAAAGGAATAGGAGGAACATATGCTTTCACTTTTGGTGAATTTTTCTTTGATTCCTCTTCCTTTTGTTTCCCTTTATCTTTTTCCAGGTTAACCTCCTCTTCCTCAAGTTTCTTATCAACCAATTCCTTACCACTTCTTAACATAATAGCATTTACACCCTTAGGATTTTGCTCAGTATTGCTAGGTAAAGACCCAGATGGTCTATTACTCAACTGTTGAGACATTTGACTAAGCTGATTTTCAAGATTCCTAATGGTGGCTTGTTGATTTTGCAACATTATGTCAGTCTTTTGCATATAACTTATCATGAGTTCTTCCATTTTAGACTGACCTTGCTGAGAAGAGGTATTATGATTAGGATATTGTTGATGGGGAGTATTATGATTAGGACCTTGCTTTTGAAATCCAGGAGGTTTAAGTACATTGTTATCATTCTCCATAGAAATTTGATATACGCCCCTGGATGTAGTTTGAAAGTCCTTGATTACCTCTTTGGAATTGTGACAAAATTTACTTGCTCCCATGGAGAGGAGAAAGTTTCCAGATGGCACTCAGAGTTGAGTGTGTCCTGGATTGTAGTGTTTGAATAAGGTCCTTGATTACCTCTTTGGAAATTGTTGACAAAATTTACTTGCTCTCCATGGGATGAGGAGGAAAAGTTTCCAGATGGGCACTCAAGAGTTGAGTGTGGTCCTGAGCATAACTCACAACAAGAAATTTGATTAACATTGAAAGAAGGTGTAGAGGTAAGTTTACTTACCTGGGCGGTAAGAGCAGAAATCTGAGCTGTTAAGGTGTCCATATCATTGACAGATGCCACTCTAGACTTACCTCTTTCATGTTGCCAATTATGTGCACTAGAGGCCATTTCATCTATCAAAGCACTAGCCTCATCATATGTCTTACTCATTAATGCACCACCAGAAGCAGCATCTACCAGAGATCTCAATGTGTCATCTAAACTGAGATAGAATATCTCAATAAGGAGATTATCTGGTAATCCATGATGGGGGCATTTTCTAATTGCCTCCTTAAATCTTTCCCATGCTTCATAAAGTGATTCACCACTAAACTTACTGAAGTTTGTGATGTCATTTCTTAACCTAGCAGTTCTAGCTGGTGGAAAAAATCTCCTTAAAAATTTAGATGAGAGATCTACCCAAGTGGTTACAGAGTCTTGTGGCAATGAATTGTACCAAGCCCTAGCTTTTTCTCTAAGTGAAAATGGAAAAAGTTGTAGCCTAATTACATCATCAGATACATTATTCATTTTCACTGTATTACAATATTGAAGAAATACTGCAATATGCTCATCAGGACTCTCATTTGGATATCCTCCAAATTGATTTGATTGAACCATTTGAACGAGTGCTGGTTTTAACTCGAAATTATTAGCCTGAATTGTTGGTCTTCTAATTGCAGGACCTGAAACAACAGGTACCGTGTATTCTCGAAGTGCTCTACCAACACCCTGAATCTGATTGTTGTTATCATCTGCCATGTTCTCTTCTTCCTTTCTTCTCTGCTCTCTTCTAAGTTGTCGCAAGGTGCGTTCTATCTCAAGATTAATTGGTAGAAGTTCAGCACTTCTACTCTTGCGCATAAAAAGACCCTTAAAGAGAATGGAAAACGATCACACAATGATAAGAAAAATTAAATAACAAAATAATTGTGCCTAAATTACCAACAGAATTACAAAATCTAATATCTATTAGTTCCCCGGCAACGGCGCCAAAAACTTGATACGCTCAGAACGTATATATAAAATGGGAGCGTAAATTGCAGCAAGTGCACTGGTCGTATCAAGTAATAAAGTGGTGAAAAGTAAGGTTGTCGATCCCTCGAGGAACCAATAGAGTACTAGATCTATGGCAATTCTTATCAATATCTAGGTGATTAAAAAGGGGTTTTGAAATGTCTAATCTAAAAATTTAACTTAAAGCAACAAGGAAAATTTTATGAAGAATCTATCAATTATGAACAAGGGAAATTAGAATTCACCCTAGATTTGTTAATCTAATTGCTACCATGTTATATCAACTTGTGGTTATAAGTTTATTCAAGTGAGTTTAGAAAATCCCTTTTAGGGATGTTGACCTTAAATTAATTAGTCGGCTTCCGCGTCTCCAATTAACCAAGGAATCAAAATTATGTTCATACACCTCCCGATGCTACAAACAACTAATGCCCTAAATCAATTAACCCTAATCCCTTAGTGATTAATTAACAAGAAACATTGCATTGTGCCCTCCATAGACTCTAATTAAACCAATTATCGCAACTCCCGTATTGACAATTAATCTAATTAAGAATTCCTAACAAATCCTCATCAACTCCCGTATCAAAAGGATTTCTAACAATTATAATGAAAGACCAATTATAATTGAAATCAAAGGAATTGCAATCATGAATAATCCTAATAATTCCTAATCATATAACATGGCTACAATTATCCTTTTAACATTCTAGGGTTTCATCCAATTTCCCACAAGGATGATTTAGAACATTATAGTATGAATTGCATAAAAACAATTGAAATAAATAGATGCAATGGAATTCATATTAAACAACAAGATTAAACTAATAAATGGCATAAAAGAAAATAAAGTAAATGGAACAATTGCTATAATCTTCAAGAGCTTCAATCTTCCAAAATGACTCCTTGAATTCTTCAATTGAAAGCAAACTTCAACAAAATGACATTCTTTCTTCAAACTAAACTTTGGAAAAATCTAAAGTACCTAAGGAAATTCTAATGAGGCTAGAACAAAGAAGAAGAAAAAGAATTCTAAACAAAAGAAAGGATGGATTCTCCAACAAAAAGGGATGCTTCCAAGGTTCACACAAGGGGTCTATTTATAGATCCAAAGAGGAGGGGGATGAGGTGGATCTGATGAGGATTTGAGTCAGCAAATTAATTAAGATATGATTTTGGAGAGATTCTTGCAATGGATATCCGGGGAGTAATGAAGGCCGGCTCAAGGCCGGTTTAAAGGCCGGCGGCTTTTCTTCTTTTTGAGGCCGGTTTAAAGGCCGGCTCAAGGCCGGCCCAAGGACGGCGGCCTTCAGTGCAATCCTTCGCTCACTTCTTAAATTTTGTGAAAAACTCCTCCAATTAACTTGTAATTTACTTTTGGGTCCTCAAAACCTGTATTTTCACAATAAATACCATTAAGTATCATTTCTTTATATTTTCTTATAATATTAAAATAAATTTAATATAAGTCCAAAAGAAAATATAAGTATAATGTGATCTTATCAAGAATTAGAACTAGGATGAACCCTAATTCCCATATGTTAAGTGCTAGTGTTTAATATGCAAAAATGGCCTCCTCAAACCCTACTATAAGCAAGTATTTATACTTGCTACTCTTAGGGTTAGAAAATGGATAAAATTACAAGTTTGCCACTTTTAAGGTGGCTAGTCCTAAATGAAAATTACAATAAAATGAAAGTGTCCTAAAAGAAAAATTACAACATAAAACAGTCCATAAAAGGAGAAATATATAGAAGAGATGAGACTTCATGATGCCGGTCTTCAAGATACTTTTGAATTAGGTTCCATTGAGAACCCTGATTCGCTCAGTAGTATAGGTGATTTTGTATCCTATAGGACTGACAAGTAAACCTGTTGAAATGCACCAAAATTATAATGTAAAGATGTAGGAAGTAGGTTAGTTTTCTCAAAATTAGGTTTCTCTCACAAGACCCTCAAAGCTAGATTATGGAGACCCTTAGCTCGGGCCTTGGTGATAGGTCCTATATGAGTCTGATTCCTATCATCTCCTCGGGCTTCTGGAAGATTTGCCCTCAAATTTGATTGGTCTTCATGCATGTCATCTACTAAGTATGGTGAGAGATCTGAGACATTAAAGGTTGCTGATACTCCATACTCTCCCAGTAACCCTATGCGATAGGCATTGTCGTTGATGCGCTTTAAGATCCTGAATGGTCCGTCTAACCTAGGAGATAGCCTTTTATGTAGAAACCCGTCCCTGCTAAGATTAATCTAGACTAAGTCACCTGGATTATAGAGATGAATTTTCTTGTGTCTGTTTCCCTAGATTATCTGCTGTTCCTAGGTCTTCTAAAGGTGCTCAGTTGTCCGATCATGGATGTGCTGAATTTACCTGGCTCGGTCAACTCCACTAAGACTCTCTTTCTTTGTTGTTGGTCCAGCTATAAAATGCAATGGAATAGAAGGATTATAGCCATAAACAACTTCAAAGGGAGACTTATTGGTTGAACTATGAGTAGACGTATTGTAAGCGAACTCAACAATAGGAAGACACAAGTCCCAATCAGTAAGATTCTTACCAACTGTTGCTCTGAGTAGATTCCCAAGCGTGCGGTTGACAATCTCTGTTTGTCCATCTGTCTGGGGATGGCAAGAGGTACTGTACATAAGTTTAGTACCTAGTCTTCTCCATAGTGTTTTCCAAAAGAAACTAAGGAACTTAGTATCTCTATCTGACACTATGCTGTGTGGAACACCATGTAATTTAACAATTTCCTACACAAAAAGTTTAGCAATAAAAAGAGCATCATCTATTTTGTGACATGGCACAAAGTGTGACATTTTGCTAAATCGATCAACAACCATCATAATAAAGTCTTTCCCCCTTTATGTTCTAGGTAATCCCAACACAAAATCCATACTGATATCAGTCCATGATTTATATGGTATAAGTAGTACCCTATGGACATCCTTTATCATACCCTTCCAATAGAAATTCTCCCTCAATATGGCTAGGGTTCTCTTCTCACCAAAATGTCCTGACAAACCACTTGCATGTGCTTCCCTCACCAATAATTCCCTCACAGATCCAGATGGAATACATAGTTTTCCTGATTTATACAGAAAACCCTCTATCACGCAATATCCATCGTACATCCTGCCTCCAAGATACCTCTCCATGATAGTTTTGAACTCCTCATCACATACATATTGTTCTTTCAACAACTCAAAACCTAGCAATTTTGACTAAAGAGAAGTGATAAGTACATACCGTCGTGAAAAAGCGTCAGCAACAATATTCTGATTGCCCTTTTGTACTTTATCACATAAGCAAAACCCTCTAGAAATTCTACCCACTTAGCTTGGCGCTTAGACAAATGATGTTGTCCCCTGAAATGTTTCAAAGATTCATGATCGGTATAAATAATAAACTCTTTCGGGAGGAGATAATGCTGCCATATCATGAGAGCCCTTACTAAGAAATAAAATTCCTTATCATATATAGAATAGTTTAAAGTTGCTCCACTCAACTTCTCACTAAAATATGCTATTAGTCTCTTCTCCTGCATTAATACAGCACCAATTCCAATCCTAGAAGCATCACATTTCAATTTAAAAACTTTGTCAAAATAAGGTAAAACCAGTAATGGAGCACAAGTGAGTTTTTCTTTATCTCTTCAAAACTCCTCTGGATCTTTTCACTCTAAATAAAAGGAACATTCTTCTTAGTTAGTTATGTGAGAGGACTGATAATACTACTGAAATTTTGGACAAAGCGTCTATAAAAAGATGCAAGCCCATGAAAACTTTTTACCTCAGTAACTGAAGTGGGTGTTGGCCATTCTTTGATTGCTTGCACTTTCTCCTCATCCATCCTAACACTTGAACCTGACACAACAAAACCCAAAAATGTTACCTCAGTTTGGCAAAAGGAACACTTCTGGATATTTGCAAATAGTTGTTGTGTCCTCAATACTAAAAATACTGCCCGAAGATGCTCCACATGTTCTAGGTTTTTGCTATAGATCAAAATATCTTCAAAATAAACAACAACAAATTTTCCTAAAAATTCTTTCAGCACATGGTTCACCAACCTCATAAAAGTACTAGGAGCATTACTCAAACCAAAGGGCATAACCAACCATTCATACAGTCCATGACGTGTTTTAAAAGCAGTCTTCCATTCATCCCCTTCCCTCATCCGAATCTGGTGATATCCGCTTTTAAGATCCACTTTAGAGAAGACCTGTGAACCATGCAGCTCATCCAACATATCATCAAGTCTAGGAATATGATACCTGTATTTGATGGTGATTTTGTTGATGGCTCTACTATTAATACACATTCTCCAAGTTCCATCCTTCTTGGGAACAAGAAGGGTGGGAACAGTACATGGGCTGAGACTCTCTCTAACAAACCCTCGTTCAACCAATTCATCTACCTGGCACTTCAATTCCTTAGCCTCCTTGGGATTCATGCGATATGCAGGTCGATTTGGTAACATTGAACCGGGCATAAGATCAATAGCATGCTCTATCCCTCTCAAAGGTGGTAATCCTGCTCGCAAATTATCAGGAAAAATGTTAGTATACTCATTCAATACTTGAGAAACTATTGGAGGTAGAGATTGTGGTTCCTGTAACCTTAATATATATCTCAACTGATGCAAGTATGTTGGAGCCTCTTCTGTGATTAACCTCTCCATCTCACCTTGTCCCATCAATAATACCTTCTTTTCCTCAGAATCATCATATTGCATCAAAGCCTTTTTAACTTCTGATGGTCGATTGATCTGTTGCTGGACATTTTGGACCTCTGAAGGTGACATAGGATTCAAAATAACTCGTTTGCCCTTCTTTTGGAACACATATGTATTCCTAAAGCCATTATGTAAGACCCTCCTGTCATATAACCAAGGTCTGCCAAGCAAGATATGAGATGCACATATAGGTAAGATATCACATTCAATTTCATCACAATACTTGTCCCCTATACTGAAGGGTACCCTAGCTCTTTGGGTAACATACAAACTTCCATGATCATTAAGCCAATGCAGCTTATATGGTTTAGGATGTGGAATAGTTGAAAGTTCTTAGCTTTGATACTAACGATGCAAATACTACAGATGCAAATATTACATTAGTATAACTACCACCATCAATTATAAAGACACATAAATTTTCTTTTATCCTACAAGAAGTGTGGAACAAGTTTTCCCTCTGTTCTTCATCCTTATTAGCAAATGTACTTAATGTTCGACGCAACACATTAGCATATTGAAGCATTTCACTAGACATTGTTGAATTCAAATGCAATCAATACAACAATAATATTTCCCACTCCTTTCAAAAATCACGGTGCAACAAAATTTTTTTTTTTCTAAATTCCACAAGTCACAACTTCACAAAAAACTCCCATGGCAACAACATAAAATTACACTCCACTTCTACGGCAATAATAACAAATGGTAACAACAACAAATACACTCCACTTCCACAGCAATGATAACAAGATATACTCCACTTTCCACAAGTTTTAATCCACAACTTAACAAATAGGCAGCAATTCAAATTTGAATTTCAACCACTTCACTAATTGCAATCCTTCCTCAATTGGTAAGAAATGAATTTCAAATTCAAATAACACTCATTAACTCCACAACTTAATTGATGTGTTTGAATTCAAATAGATTCCTTACTATTCCACACAATGCAAATATGTAAAATATACTTCCCCAATTTCGAATTTGCATAAAGGATTCACAACAACAAACTCCACAAGTTTCTTGAAACAACAAGCTAATCACGGTATGAATAGGCAAGTTTCAAGTTCAAAAATATTAAATTAAAAACACACTTCTACTCTCCTTCCCTTCCACGAAAATGATCAACCACAAGAAGCTAAAACAATCCCTTCAATCCAACTTCAACAAGCAGCAAATTAGATTTTCAATTAAGACAATTTCACAACTCAAATTCACAACACACAATTTCGGTTCAAATTATGAAGAACCCTAATTGAAAGTGAAGATCACGAAATCAACCAACACTTAATCCCTTCTCTTAACTTGTGCTCTGATACCAAAAGATGATGTGCTCAAAATCAAGTTCAAGCACAATCAAATGACTCAAGGAAAACAATTCACAATTATATCACAAAACCGGTCCAATTGGTTCACAACTCACATGAAACCCCTTTAGAAATTTAATGGAAAACCAAAGATCAAATGATGCAATTGAAATCTATATATGTAATCTTTACCATATAATAACAAGAATAATTGAATTCCACGTGAATCAAACCAAAAAGGATGGATCGAAACCGTGATATCAACTCCCCCTTCAATTCCAATGCATGCCAATAATAAAATGATGTTGATTTCAAGTACTAAAAGAACAATCAATCTTAAACATGATAATTTTTCACAAATTGCATTCACAAATATGTCCAAGAAACTCCAAATCAACCCTAGATATGACTCACTAGAGATGAAATAAAAAACAACAAAGAAAGAAATCGATATGACTCACAATTTCCCCTTATTGCACTCGCCACAATTCCAATTCTTGGGTTGAAATTGATAAGAGAATTAGAACTAGGATGAACCCTAATTCCCACACGTTAAGTGCTAGTGCTTAATCTGCAAAAATGGCCTCCTCAAACCCTACTATAAGCAAGTATGTATACTTGCTACTCTTAGGGTTAGAAAACGGATAAAATTACAAGTTTGCCACTTTTAAGGTGGCTAGCCCTAAATGAAAATTACAATAAAATGAAAGTGTCCCAAAAAAAAAATTACAACATAAAATAGTCCTTAAAATGAGAAATATATAGAAGAGATGAGCCTTCATGATGCCAGTCTTCAAGATACTTTCGAATTAGGTTCCGTTGAGAACCCTGATTCGCTCAGTAGTATAGGTGATTTTGTATCTTGTAGGACTGACAAGTGAACCTGCTGAAATGCACCAAAATTATAATGTAAAGATGTAGGAAGTAGGTTAGTTTTCTCAAGATTAGGTTTCTCTAGCAAGACCCTCAAAGCTAGATTATGGAGACCCTTAGCTCGGGTCCTGGTGATAGGTCCTATAGGAGTCCAATTCCTATCATGAGGCTTGGTTGCAGTTGCAAAGGTTCCAGTATAGTGATCTGGTTTGGGTTAAGTACATACTTTCTTAGCATTGAGATGTGGAATACATCATGTACCCTAATCAGATTTGGTGGTAACACTAGTTTGTATGCTACTAGTCCAATTCTCTCAAAGACTTCAATGGGTCCCACATATCTAAGGTTCAATTTCCCTCTTAGTCCAAAATTTACCACTCTTTTTGTAGGTGTAACCTTTAGCAAAACATGGTCAGCCACTTAGAACCCCAATGGACGCCTTCTCTTAGCTGCGTAGGATTTCTGACAGCTTTGGGCTAACTGCATCCTCTACCTGATCAATTTAACTTTGTCTACTGCACCTTGCACTAGATTAGGTCCCAACACTTACTTCCCGCGTACCTCATCCTAATGCAAAGGCGACTGACATTTTCTCCCATATAATGCTTCATATGGTGCCATTTAGATGGTAGCTTGAAAGTTGTTGTTGTAGACGAACTCTATTAAGGGCAGTTGTTCATCCCAGTATCCTCTAAGATCCAATGCACATACCCTCCACATATCCTCCAATATCTGAATTGTTCACTTTAATTAGCCATCTATCTGTAAGTGAAAAGTTATACTGAATTGTAACTTTGTTCCTAGCGCCTTATGCAAACTATTCTAAAAACTCCCTACAAATCTAGTATCCCTATCTAATACTATTGAGATTGGTACTCTATGTAACCTTACAATCTCTTTGACATATATTTAAGCTAGCTTCTCAAGCTTATACCTAGTGCCTATAGGTATAAAATGAGCAAATTTTGCAAATCGGTCCACAATCACCCATACAATGTCTAGCTTAGTCATAGATCTAGGCAATGTTGTGATGAAGTCCACGGTCCCATGCTCCCATTTCTACTGTGGTATTGGTAGAGGTTGTAACATGCTAGTGCATTTTGTTGGCATGTCAAGCACTTCAATACATAATTTGCAATTTCTCTTTTCATGTTCCTCCATCTAGGTACTCCCATAGCAAATGGAGTACTTAGAATAATGTGTTTCCTTCAGTATTTCATTCTTTATTTCATTTCTATTCGGCACACACAGTCTACAACCATACCTCAACACTTCTTCATCATCTTCAATAAATTCTATCACCTTTCCATCCTCCATTATGTTCTTAATCTCTCATACCCGTACATCATCAACTTGTGTAGCATTTATTATGTCTATTAGCATTAGCTATATACATAAGTTGGCGAGCTTAGCTTCGATCTCTTAAGTCATAATCTCCAGATCTAATTTTTGCACATCTTCTAATATTTTTCTTTAAGTTGTAATCAATGTCACTAAATTACCATGCCTCTTTCCACTAAGTGCACCAACAACCATGTTCACCTTCCTCGGATGATACTAAATCTCTATGTTATAATCTTTTATTAGCTCCAACCAACATCTTTGCCTCATGTTTACCTTCATTTACGTAAAGAGGTACTTAAGGCTCATGTGATTTGTAAATATCTTGCACTTCTCCCCATACATATAATGTCTTCATAGTTTGAGTACAAGAATAATAGCTGCTATATAATATTGAGTCAACTGACTCCATCCAACGTACTAACTTAAGTCTTCCATTCGACACCCCCGAGAAGACTTGAGTAGACTTATAGCATTAGATCTAAAACTTGACTTGACTTAGGGAAGACTTAGTAGATAAGACACCAAGGATTCATATGATACTCCTTTTCTGATGGAATCAATGAGTTTAGCTTAGCAAAATTTCAGTTTAAACCGTCAACTGTGCAAATTTCCACTAAACTCCCTATTTGAGAGTTCAATCTTATTCTCGATATTTCCCCTAGTAGACTAAACTCGAATTTTGTCAAATTTCATATGTAAGACTAGTACTTAGCCTCAAACATTCCTTAAGTGTTAGATCTAAAAACCCAAACTCGATTGACTAAAGTCTACTCCCATTTAACTTAAGTTAACATTTGATAAACAATTTGACAACCCATGAAGACTTGCAATGGCTTGAGTTTAATCTTTCCCAAATCTATTCCATCTCATCCTAGTCATAAGAATTAGTATCCTCGAACATAGATCAGCAAAGAAAAAAAATACGAATTAATAACAAACCCAACTGAAAAACCAAATCGAAACCGAAAGTCTCTTAAACCTTGTCCTAAAAGCCATCTAAGTGGTTAAGCTCGAAACCACCCTCAAATCTTAATCTATTTTAACCAAAATTTTCCTAGTTCAATATTACATCTTTAATTACCCAATAACACACAAAATATGAGAAAATTTAGGCAAAACTCCACTAGCTACACTTCCTCTCCAAAAATGCCACAAAGAGAAGTCAAACTTCTCCTCTTACCTTATCTTATATTATCAAGATTCCCATTGATTACACCTGATATGATCTCAATCCTACCCTATTTTATCTTCTCTAACCTAAGAAAAAGACACAAAATAATTAAAAAATGGACATATCAAAATCGGATCCCAATAAAATGCACTAAAACATGATTTTTCTAGTTTTTGCCAAAGTTTACTTATCTTAATCTATCTTATCCTATAGTTAATAATATTACCCAAATTTTATCCTATTATAAATTAGATATACCTTAATTACTCAGTAAAAGTTCATGGAAAAATTCGAAGAGATGTGCCCTCATAAAAATAAATTAAAAGCCATTTTCACATGAAGCAATCAAGCTTAACACCATCCAATTTACCCCATATTTGGAACCATCTTACCTAATCCTAAACTAAGAAAAATTAGCCCAAAATTTGTCACGACCAAGATAAGGATGTTAGATAAAAATAAACAAAAAATCAGCACATGAAACCTCCTAGAAGGTGCTGAAGTCCATCCCATTCTGGTACCTTCAATTCCACATGATTTTGCCATCTCAACCTTATCCGATCTTATGCCATCACTACCCTAGCTTATTCTATGAGACCTTAGGCCAATTATGAGCTTCAAACCTGCCCAATATTCTCCCCTTAGGCGTGGTGAATCAACACCAAGAATTAATTACAAATTAACAAAACTTAACTACTATAAAAAGGGGATGTATGGAGGCAAACCTACCTAAGTAATGCCCTCCATTCCTCATGCCACTTTGAGCCCCCAATTCTGGAATTTCTACTCATCCAATCTCCACCAAACACACCTAATATACCTCTAAGAAGTTAGAAAATTTCATTCATAGTTAACTTCGTTTACATCTCCAAAACCGATAAGAGTTTCAAAACCACCAACTCCATGCCTTTAGGTAAGAAACTTCAACTTCTTTGAAGTTTGTAAGGCTTCTAGTTAATTTCTAGAAGTTTGTTACTAATTCTAGCAAATCTTTATGTTATAGGATCCTTATCATAGGGAATTCTAAGGATTATCTATTTCAAAAACAAAGAAAGATTATCTATCTCAAAAACAAAGGTAGGAAACATCCTAGAAGGTTGGTGAAACTTCTAGTGAATTTCTTGAAGTAAATGTTAACTCCAACTATTTCTTATGTTATAGGACCTTTATTGTAGGCTTCCAAAGGAATTCTAACCAATAAAGTTATTGGATCATTCTTGAAAAATGTAAGATCTTTCCACCATCTTTTCCTTAATTAAATAGTGAAACATCTATCGAAGATCTCTTAATGAATTCTATTAAGGCATTAAGTTATTTGATATGAACCTTTAATAAATACAATAGTTCGAAGAGAGTATGTTAAAACCTTAATTTTGAATCTTGAAGACTTATGGTCATCTATAACTATTTTTGACCTATTGGACATCCATGGACATATTTTTGGACATTCATGAGCATATTCTTGACATATTATGGACATATTCTTGGACATTTATGGACATACTCCTAGACATATTGATGGACATACTCATGGACATATACCTTGGACATATATTTGCTATATCATGGCATCATTTGAGAATAGGACTTATGATGACAAGCACCTAAGCGCGGACCTTGACAACAAACCGATTTATAAACAAAGGATTGTGAACATGGAATCAAGGCCTTGAACTTGAACTATTAAGAACCTAAATAATTAAAAGATATCTTCAAAGACTTTAAAAGACTCTAATAAGACTTGGGGTTTAGATCGGGATACTAGAATAGTATATTTTAGTCATAGTTATTCTTATATGTATTTTATCTTATGTCTAATTGTTTAGGTTTTTCAGAAGATCCTTAGTCTCTACCTATGGATTATTACAGTCCTCAAGTTAAGCCCAAATGAGGGAGTTTAGATGATCTGCTATCTACTTGCTACTTGTTAATTGCTTGATTTTTTGTTGATTACTATTAGTTGTTGGAATGACTTATTTCATTGCATGCTTTCATCCGTGTAGTCACCTTATTAACTGGTAAATTTAAATTTTTGGCCAAAATAATCGGATTGCTCGTCACATGTCTGTGATTCAACAATGAAGAGTGTTCAACCTTTGCCAAAACATTTTGAAGCTTTTTGAAACATTTTAAGTCTTTTTAAAAGTTCTTTTTCATAAAGATTATATCAAAAATCCAACATATGCTCTTAGAGGTTACTGTTTACAAAACCTCATTGTTGTCGATGGTAATTTTATTAAAACTAATTTTGTTAGAGGCAAAGTAGTTAGGATAACTCTTGTTTATGGCCTATGAGACATTGTTAACAGTTTGATTATAGGTTGATGCCTTGATGAGGGATCACCTGATTTGGCCGTAGAGGCATTATTGTTTGATTGAGGGTGAATGGCTCAGTGTGGAATTCACTAAGATTGGCCTTTAGAGCATTTTTGTTCTTGCTGACAAGTAAGCGTCGAGTTTATTTGGGGGACCGTACATTCAAACAACCTCCTACATAAGGTAAGGTGCTCCGTGCTAGTATGTATGGAGGTCAATCGAAGTATAGATAACGTAAATCTATACCTTTCTTGGTTCCAAACTCTCATGAAAGTGTTACTTGCATTTGTCATGCATGCATTCATTTCATGTGTAGATAGATTTCATGATGTGCTAATTAATGCTTGATATCTTGCTTGAATGGTAGTAGTGATGGAAGAACTCAATGAGCCATAGTTTGCTCACAACTAACCCCCCCCCCCCCCCCCCCCCCCCAACAGTTTATCTTGCAGGGTATTCTAAAGCTGGGAAATTGGCTAAGATCGAAGTGATGAATGTTCTAAACTCGAGCCTGATGGATAGTTGAAGAATTAGAAGATAGTTGGAAGATGAAGATGAGTGAATAAGAATTTATAAAGCTATTTATTTTTGAAACTTTGCCATTTTCCAACACTTTTTCAAACTAATGTTCTTAAGTGCTAAGATCACTCGGTTTTACTATTTAGTAGGGACTACGAATTCTCTGTGATTCTGGAGAACTGTAATAATCAGTTTCCATAGTTATTTTCATAATAATCAATTATATGCATTATCAATTATGGTGATAAATGATTATTAAATTAGAGTCTTGCAACCTCTAACTTGTAAGGCGATTTTTATATTGCGAGTGCACATGTGATATGACGACTTTCAGGGAATTATACTAGGTCCCCTTATAGGGTCATTATAGAGAATCCTTCAACAAACCTTCTATAGTATCATACTAATGCCAAGAAACTTCTGATTTCTATTACCGACTTCAATCTAGCTCACTCATTCATAACCTTTAATGTCTCAAGATCTATAACTAACATGTCCGTATTGATCACATAGCCTAAGAATGTTACTTGATTAAGCCAAAACTTGCGCTACTTGAATTTAGCATATAACCTCTCTACCTACAATCTACTCAAAACCATCCTCAAATGTTGTTCATGGTCCTCTTCACTCCTAGAGTATATCAAAATGTCACCTATAAATATGATGAAAAACTTGTCTAAATACTTCCTAAATATTCCATTCATTAGGTCCATGAAAGTTGCTAACACATTTGTGAGTCAAAATGGCATTACCTAGAATCTATAATGCACATCTCTAGTTCAAAACATGGTCTTCTAGATGTCTTTTTCTTTAATTCTTAGTTGATGGTATCCGAATCTAACGTATATTTTTTAGAAAGCTTGAACCCCTTGCAATTGATCAAATAGGTTGCCAATCCTTAAGAGGGGGTATTTATTTTTAATAATCACCTTAGTTAATTCTTGGTAATCTATGCATAACTACATACTATTGTCTTTCTTCTTCACAAATAGTACAAGTTGAGACACTCGGTCTAATGAACTTCTTGTCCAATAGTTCTTATATCTAGTCCTTTAATTCTTTCAATTCTATAGGTGCCATATGATACGAAGTTTTAGATATTGGAGTTGTACTAAGTACTACATCGATGCCAGGTTCGATCTCTCTTGTTAAGGGTAAACCTAGTAGGTCTTCAAGAAATAATTCGGCAAACTCCTTCACTACCTTTACCTGATCAATCTTTATCACTTCTTTAGCTTTAACTATCATTGAAGCCATCATACTCTTGCCCTACAGTTCATAAGTCGATAGCCTTATTGGCCTATGTGCTTCTAACTGAAAACTAAACCATTCTCCTTCCAATGTATTGAAATGGATTGTCATATCATGACAATTAATTGTTGCATGATGTTTGATAAACTAATCCATCCCTAATATTCCTCTTAGGTTGCTTTGTGGTCTCCAAGAGAGTTTTATTGGAATGGTACTTAGGGTTCTATAGTGCAAACGGGAGAAAAGGGTTAATAGGTGGTATATTAACCTATTTATATCCCCTTATCAAATTACTAAATTGCCCCCATTTTCTTTAGGTTGTTTACTACATTAACCTTGGCTGAATTTTACTAATGTTAATTACCTATATTTATTTATATAATATTCATGCATTTACATATTTAGATAGCCAAATAGCTATTCTATAAAATTGTTATTATTATGAAATGAGGAATTGCACAATTTCTTTATAAGATTAAAGGAATAGCTATTTTTTTTAGCATATTTTCATATCTATCAATGAGATGTCAAAGGAACTATAAAAAATAGATATTACTTCTCAATTATGTTCCTAAAGAATTGCAATTATATCTTATTCCATTCTACAAACCAAATGTGTGTTTATCAATCATATTAAAGAAATAGGAAAGGCTTCAAGATTTTACATTATATATATATATATATATATATATATTAAGACACATTAGTCATCGATGGGATAATTCAAATTCAATAAATATTAAAATAACTAATCCTTCAAATAAGTTAAGTATTAAAGCTTTAAAATGGCCGAGGACTTATCTTAAGGGGTCCCATACAACTAAGGCACTTCATTGATTGACTGGCCTCCTCAAGATTCCTAAAAGTCTAGGCACCAATCAATTATGTGGAATGGGCAACCATCCTCTACATTCCCCTTCTTGTAAACAACTCCTAGTAAAGGTTATATGTAACGCCTTAGAACTCAAGATGTCACAACTCTCCACATGTCTTTACCAGGTAAAGACACATTAAAGCCCTCAATACTCTAATCTCACAATATCTCCAATACCTATTGTCTATAATCAAAATAAACATTTGACATTATAAATAAATGGCTCAATTGAGTCCCATTCACAATCTGCACACTTCTTTAAAGAGATCTTGATACATCAATATAAAATACTCTAAATATTAACTATTCTCAGTACTTTAATCCTCTGAAATCAAACTAATTCCTAACAATGCTTAAAAGACTTGAAATGATAATCTTCACTTAATCATCATGATAGTAAAAGAACTTTATGTCATCTCCATCCTATACATATGCCCCTAAGTCCTCGTCATATGAAGTGTAATCCTCCATACCTACAACTAATAAAAAAAAATGACTCCTGAAGAGTGAGCTAATGCCCAATACGTATAACCCATAAACACATACAACAATGATCAAGCATCACTTAAGCTACATACAGTAATGTAACAATAAAACAGTCAAATAGCAAGCTATTATCCCATTTAGGTCTACAGATAATAAAGGGTACTCACGACGCCATCACACTATATATAGTTATAATGCATAGTAAGGTGTTGGGAATTGCTACTACTAGCCCTAACACCCATGAGTCCTTAAATCTACCCAAATCATTTCAATACACAACTCCATTAGGGATAACACTACACAAAGATCATTGAGATGCCCCATAGGGATCTATCACTACAATTCCCTAGGCTGAGCTAAGCATAACTAGCAAATAACTTAATCTAATCCGATACTAATTATTTTAGTTCCATAACTATCCTAAGAAACACAAGTAACAAATAAGATTACACATACCTAACAAGGCGGTCTTAATCATGACTTGTCATTGATTATGATGTGCCTAAAGAGGGGGTTAAGCACATGTAATTAGAGCAATTTATAAACCTCAAATGACTAGTCCAATTTCAGTTCAAAACTGCTCGAAATTATATGATTCCTATTGGAGTGCAAGTAGATCTGAATGCTATAATCTACAAATTAATAATCTACAATGATCAAATTCTTCAAAAACAATACTAATCAAACTTGAATGCCATGTGAATTCAACAAAAACTACAAGAACCAATCTAAGATCTCCTTTCCCAACAAAGTGACCACGATTCAAATGAAGCAAAATTGATGGTTAGAACTCATGTAAAAAACCGATCAATCTTATAACTTGATAAAATGATTACAATTGAAATCAAAATCTGCTTAAGAACAATCCTAATCAACTCTAGATATAACTCACTAATGATGAAAAGGAAACACAACAAAAAGGAATTGATATTACTCACAATTTCTCTTTGTTGTAACTCGCCACAATTTCAATTCTTGGTATTGAAATTGATAGGAGCAATTTGAATTTTAGGAAAACCCTAACCTCACACTTAAAGTGTTTTCTTTTTTCTGAAAATTTGGCTAACTCCCTCAAAACCCTACTTAAGCAAGTATTTATACTTGCTCCCTTTAGGGTTAAAAAGTCCACAAAATTATAAGTATGCCACTTTTAGGGTGGCTGGTCCTAAAAGACAATTACAAGCAAATGAAATTGTCCCAAAAGAAAGATTACAACATAAATAGTCTAAAGAAATAATTATAAATAAAAATAGTCTTCATCATGCTAGCTCTTCCATAGGATTCGTCGGTCTAACTCTTTGTCGGTTTAGGTCGGTCCATGGACAACCCACAAGCTGAGTTTTAGTGAGTTTGTCTATCGCCCTACAAAGCATGATAAGTGTGCCTGTTGGAATATACAATACATGAATAAGAGAAAAGAGGTTAGTAAACAAATAACTCCGGAGTCAATGTGCTCAAAATGGACCCTCATCGCCAAGATTTAAAATTCTTTGGCTCTTACCCTAATGATAGGTCTTGATGGATTTTGATTCCTATCAAATTAGTAGCTAAATTGTAATTTATCAAAATGTAAAGAATTAAATCTTAATACTAGTTTAGACATCCTCTAAGTTACTTAATTTTTTTCACTTAATTGTTATAGGGTCACTTCTCTTACTCTAGTGGAAATTTTAAGGTTATACTAAGTGCTTAGGTTTAATGGAATTGGAATAAGAAGAAAAGAAATCGATGAAAGAAATTTCTCAGTATATAAAACCATGCATTAGGTTGTGTACTTTGGCATGGCAAGGTATATGGTCGTATATTGTGGCCATGTATCTTTTTGTGAACTTTCACAATTTGATATGCCTAAGTACACAAGCATGTACTGTGGCCATGTACCTTTTTGTATACTTTCAAAATTGGACACGTTGAAGTGTATGGGTGTGTATTATAGTTGTGTACCTTTTTGTACACTTTCGTAATTTAACACGGGTGTATACCTGGATGTGTACTCCACTATTTTATTGCAAATCCTTTTTCCCAATTTGCTAATTTCCTTATCTTCAAACCCTAGCAGAAATCCCTCTTTTTTTAAGCCTAATTATGCATTGTTTCTAGCATTAGAATACTAATTTGGTTTAATTAAATGACTTACTAGCTTGGATTATTCTAATGATCAAAGTCTTATCTTGAACCGTGATGGGAAAATTTCTAGCACCATCGACATTGTCAGAACCCAATTTGGATGATGATCCAAATTGCTCATATTTTACTTTGTCTTTTATTCTAATAAATATTTGAGAATAATCTTATAGGTACAATGATAATTCTCCATGGGATGCCAACATGTCCTACAACAGTTGATGGACACAGAACATTTTCAAGGTGACAATCAAAGACCCGCTACGATTGTTTTCCAGTCCGAGGCATTGGCTCATGAAGACTTATGATATTTTGTACTTTGTAATTGTTTTATGAATTTTTTTTTTGGTTGTATTTGGCTTTGGGACACTTTTATTTCCTTGTAATTTTCATTCAGGACTAGCTACCTTAAAAGTGGCAAACTTGTAATTTTGACCACTTTCTAACCCTAGGAGTAGCAAGTATAAATACTTGCTTAAGAGAGGGTTTGAGGAGGCCATATTTTGCAGAAATAACCTAGCACTTTCACTTGTGGAATTAGGGTTCATCCTTAGTTCAAACCTCTTATCAATTTCAACCTAAGAATTGGAATTGTGGCGAGTGCGACAAAGGAGAATTGTGAGTCATATCGATTCATCTTTGTTGTATGTTCATTTCTTCTCTAGTGAGTCATAACTAGGGTAGATTTGAATCTTTCTTGGACATATTAGTGATTGTAATTCGTGGATAATCATCTTGTAAGGTTGATTGTTCATTGAGATTGAATTGCTCTTTAGTGATTGGCGTGAATTGGCATGGTTGGAAGGGTTTGAGTTCACGGTTTTTGTGCTTATCTTTTTCATCAATTTCACGTGTAATTCTCTTTTTCTTATTGTTGATTAGTGAAATTGACCATTAGGGGGAGTTAATTGAATCTTTGAACCATTGGATTTCATCAATGTTACATTTGGGTCATGCAATTTCCTAATCCATTGAACCGGTTTTATATGAGACTTGAGACTTGTTTTTTCTTGAGTCATTTGATTGTGCTTGAACTTGGTTTTGAACACATCATCTTTTGGTATCAGAGCACAAGTTGAGAGAAGGGATTGATTGTTGTTTGATTTCGTGATTATCATCTTCAATTAGAGTTGTTCAATTTTGAACCGCAATTGCGTTGTTGTAGTTTGTGAGTTGAGAAATTACCTTGATTGGAATTTTGATTTGCTGCTTGTTGGAGTTGGATTGGGAAGGTTGTTGTAGCTTCTTGTGATTATGATAGGAATCAGACTTTTCCAGGACCTATCACCAAGGCTCGAGCTAAGGGTCTCTAGAATCTAGTTTTGAGGGTTTTGCTAGAGAAACCTAACCTTGAGAAGTCTAACCCACTTTCTACATCTTTGCACTATAATTTTGATGCATTTCAACAGGTTCATTTGTCAGTCCTACAGGATGCAAAAACACCCTTACTACTGAGTGAATCAGGGTTGTCAACGGAACTTGATTCAAAAGCTTCTTGAAGACCGGCATCATGAAGGACCATTTCTTTTATATATTTACTCTTTTATGAATTAGTTTGGTTGTATTTTGGTTTTGGGACACTTTTATTTCTTTGTAACTTTCATTTAGGGTTAGCCACCTTAAAAGTGGCAAACTTGTAATGTTGAGCACTTTTTAACCCTAGGATTAGCAAGTATAAATACTTGCTTAAGAGAGGGTTTGAGGAGGCCATTATTTTGCAGATTATACACTTCATATTCATGTGAGAATTAGGGTTCCTAATTGTCATTAGACTCTTATCAATTTCAATCCTAAGAGTTGAAATTGTAGCGAGTGCAACACCTTGAAATTGTGAGTTGTATCAATTTCATTTTGTTGTGATTTCTTTTCTTCTCTAGTGTGTCATATCTAAGGTTGAATTGAGATAGTTCTTGGACAGATTTGCTTCTAATTGTTGTCGAATTCTTGTGTTTGATTAAGGTCCCTTGCAATTGAATTCGAATCATCCTTGAAAATTCCCTTGAAAACGTGATTTTCACTAGTGGAAAGGAGTCCTTGGAATTGAGGTTTTCTTTTGAATTTTTTCGATTATTTTCGTGGGATTATATGTGATTAGGGTGTTATTAGAAGAGATTATCATTGTGGTATTAAAATTGTAACTTTGAGCATTTGGAATTCATTACATCTTACTAGGGTTCACGCAAATTTGCCCCTTGTGGATCCGGTTTGTTGTTGACTTGAGATTATTTTTTCTTAATCTTTTAATTGTACTTCTAAGTGGAATTAGGCACATCATCTTTTTGGTATCAGAGCACATGTTGAGAGAAGGGAATTGGTTTCATTTGATTTCGTGGAGTTAATCATCCATTAAGGTTGATTTAATGAAAACCGCAATTGTGTTGATTGTTGTGGTTTTGAGCTTGTGAAATTACCTTGACTTAGAGTTTATTTTGCTGTATGTTGGAGTTGGATTGGGAAGGTTGTTGCATCATTTTATGATCACTAATTTTCGTGGAAGGGCAGAAGTATAAAGTGTTGTTTAATTCAAAAATTTTTGGAACTTGCAAAACTTACCAAAATCCTTGCCGTGGCTTGTTGTGGCATGGAGGAGGATGTGTAGTTTGTTGTTTTGATTTCCATTGTGTAATTCAGAATTGGTGGAGTACAATTTGCAGATTGCATTGAGTTTTGATTAGTAAGGAATTATTTGAATTCAAACATATGCAATTAAGTTGTGGGAGTTAATGATTGCTATTTGAATTTGAATTCATTATTTACCAATTAAGGAAGGCTTGCAATAAGTGAAGTTGTTTGAATTTCAAATTGAAAGTTGCTGCCTATTGTGGAAAGTCACATATTAGTCCTTTGTTATCATTATTGGCCGTGGAAGTGGAAGTCTACTTGTAATTATTATCCATCTTGTTGTTGCCGTGGAAGTAACTCATCATCATTGTTGTTGTTATTTGTGTGTTGCCGTGGAGTGACTTGTGGAAATTAAAGTTTGTTGCACCGTGATCTTGAAAGAAGTGGGGAATATTGTTCACGTGTTGATTGAGTTGAATTCCATAATGTCTAGTGAAATGCTTTAATATGCTAATGTATTGCGATGCTCATTAAGTACATTTGCTAATAAGGAGGAAGAACAAAGGGAAAATTTGTTTCACTCTTCTTGTATGATACAAGGAAATTTTTTTGTCCTTATAATAGATGGTGGTAGTTGTACTAATGCAGTAGCTGCATCATTGGTATCGAAGCTAAAGCTTTCAACTATTCCACGTCCTAAACCTTATAAACTACATTGGCTTAATGATCAAGGAAGTCTGTATGTTACCCAAAGAACTAGGGTACCCTTCAGTATAGGGGACAAGTATTGTGATGAAATTGAGTGTGATATCTTGCCTATGTGTGCATCCCATATTTTGCTTGGTAGACCTTGGTTATATGATAGGAGGGTCTTACATGATGGCTTCGGAAATACATATTTGTTCCAAAAGGAGGGCAAGCGAATTATTCTGAATCCTATGCCACCTTTAGAGGTCCATAATGTCCAGCAGCAGATTAATTGACCATTAGAGGCTAAGAAGGCTTTGATTCAAAATAACGTCTTTGAGGGAAAAAAGGTATTGTTAATGGAACAAGGTGAGATGGAGAGACTAATCACAGAAGAGGCTCCAACATACTTGTTTCAGTTGAGACGTGTCTTAGGGTTACAGGAATCACAGTCTCTACCTCCAACAGTTTCATAGGTATTAAATGAATATACTGACATTTTTCCTGATGATTTGCTAGCAGGATTACCACTCTTGAGAGGGATAGAGCATGTTATTGATCTTATGCCCGGTTCAGTGTTACCAAACCGACCTGCATATCGCATGAATCCTGAGGAGGCTAAGGAATTGAAACGTTAGGTAGATGAATTGGTGGAACGGGGGTTTGTTAGAGAGAGTCTCAGCCCATGCGCTGTTCCCGCCCTTCTTGTTCACAAGAAGGATGGAACTTGGAGAATGTGTATCGATAGTAGAGCCATCAACAAAATCACCATTACATACAGGTATCCTATTCTTAGACTTGATGATATGTTCGATGAGCTGTATGGTTCACAGATTTTCTCCAAAGTTGATCTTAAAAGCGAATATCACTAGATTCGGATGAGGGAAGGGGATGAATGGAAGACCGCTTTTAAAATACGTCATAGACTGTATGAATGGTTGGTTATGCCCTTTGGTTTGAGTAATGCTCCTAACACTTTTATGAGATTGATGAACCATGTATTGAAAGAGCTCTTAGGAAAATTTTTTGTTGTTTATTTTGATGATATTATGATCTACAGCAAAAACCTAGAACAACATGTGGAGCATCTTCGGGTAGTATTCTCAGTATTGAAGACACAACAACTATTTGCGAATTTCCATAAGTGTTCCTTTTGCCAAATTGAGGTAACATTTTTGGGCTTTATTGTGTCAGGTGCAGGAGTTAGGATGGATGAGGAGAAAGTGAGGGCAGTTAGGGAATGGCCAACACCCACATCAGTTACTGAGGTAAAAAGTTTTCATGGGCTTGCATCCTTTTATAGACTCTTTGTCCAAAATTTCAGTAGCATTGTCAGTCCTCTCAGAGAACTGACTAAGAAGAGTGTTCCTTTTATCTAGAGTGAAAAGGCCTAAAGGAGTTTTGAAGAGATTAAAGAAAAACTCACTTGTGCCCCATTACTGATCTTACCTGATTTTGACAAAATTTTTGAATTGGAATGTGATGCTTCAGGATTGGAATTGGTGCTGTATCAATGCAGGAGAAGAGGCCTATAGCATATTTTAGTGAAAAGTTGAGTGGAGCAACTTTGAACTATTCTATATATGATAAGGAATTTTATTCCTTAGTGAGGGCTCTCTTGATGTGGCAGCATTATCTCCTCCCGAAGGAGTTTATTATTTATACAGATCATAAATCTTTAAAACATTTCAGGGGACAACATAATTTGTCTAAGCACCAGGCCAAGTGGGTGGAATTTCTGGAGGGCTTTGCTTATGTGATTAAGTACAAAAAGGGCAATCAGAATATTGTTGCTGACACTTTATCACGACGGTATGTACTTATCACTTCTCTTCAGTCAAAATTACTGGGTTTTGAGCTGTTGAAGGAATAATATGTATGTGATGAGGAATTCAAAATTGTCATGGAGAGGTGTCTTGGAGGCAGGATGTATGATGGTTATTGTGTGATAGATGGTTTTTCTGTATAAATTAGGAAAACTTTGTATTCCATCTGGATCTGTGAGGGAATTATTGGTGAGGGAAGCACATGCAGGTGGTTTGTCAGGGCATTTGGTGAGAAGAGAACTCTAGCCATATTGAGGGAGAATTTCTACTAGAAAGGCATGATAAGGGATGTCCATAGGGTACTAGAAAGGTGTGGTGTTTGCAAGAGAGCCAAGGGAGGAAAGGTGCGCAGGGTGAATATATGCCTTTACTTATACCATCTAAACCCTGGATTAATATCAGCATGGATTTTGTGTTGGGATTACCCGGGACACAAAGGGGGAAAGACTCTATTATGGTGGTTGTTAATCGATTCAGCAAAATGTCATGCTTTGTACCATGCCACAAAACAAACGATGCCCTTTTTATTGCTAACCTTTTTGTGTAGGAAATTGTCAAATTACATGGAGTTCCACACAACATAGTGTAAGACAAAGATACTAAATTCCTTAGTTTCTTTTGGAAAACACTATGGAGAAGACTGGGTACTAAACTAATGTACAGTACCTCTTGCCATCCCCAAACCGATGGACAAACAGAGGTTGTCAACCGCACGCTTGGGAATCTTCTCAGAGCAACAGTTGGCAAGAATCTTACTGATTGGGACTTATGTCTTCCTATTGTTGAGTTCGCTTACAATAGGTCTACTCATAATTCAACCAGTAAATCTCCCTTTGAAGTTGTTTATGGCTATAACCCTTCTATTCCATTGGATTTTATAGCTGGACCAACGACGAAGGAAGAAAGTCTTAGTGGAGTTGATCGAGTACAACAGATTCAACACATCCATGATCGGACCATTGAACACCTTCAGAAGACCCAGGAACAATAGAAGATCCAAGGAAACAGGCATAGGAAAATTCATCTCTATAATCCAGGTGACTTAGTCTGGATTAATCTTAGCAGGGACAGGTTTCCACATAAAAAGTCACAGAAGCTATCTCCTAGATCAGACGGACCATTCAGGGTCTTAAAGCGCATCAACAACAATGCTTATCGCATCGAGTTGCCAGGAGATTATGGAGTATCAGCCACTTTTAACGTTTCAGGTCTTTCACCTTATTTAGCAGATGACTTGCACGAAGATCCATCAGATTTGAGGGCAAATCTTCCAGAAGCCCGAGGAGATGATAGGAATCAGACTTTTCCAGGACCTATCACCAGGGCCCGAGCTAAGGGTCTCCAGAATCTAGTTTTGAGGGTTTTGCTAGAGAAACCTAACCTTAAGAAGTCTAACCCACTTTCTACATCTTTGCACTATAATTTTGATGCATTTTAGTAGGTTCATTTGTCAGTCCTACAAGATGCAAAAACACCCATACTACTGAGTGAATCAGGTTGTCAACGGAACCTGATTCAAAAGCTTCTTGAAGACCGGCATCATAAAGGACCATTTCTTTTATATATTTACTCTTTTATGAACTATTTTGGTTGTATTTTGGTTTTTGGACACTTTTATTTCTTTGTAACTTTCATTTAGGGTTAGCCACCTTAAAAGTGGCAAACTTGTAATTTTGAGCACTTTTTAACCTTAGGATTAGCAAGTATAAATACTTGCTTAAGAGAGGTTTGAGGAGGCCATATTTTGCAGATTATACACTTCATATTCACGTGAGAATTAGGGTTCCTAATTGTCATTAGACTCTTATCAATTTCAATCCCAAGAATTGAAATTGTAGCGAGTATAACACCTTGAAATTGTGAGTTGTATCAATTTCATTTTGTTGTGATTTCTTTTCCTCTCTAGTGTGTCATATCTAAGGTTGAATTGAGATAGTTCTTGGACAGATTTTCTTCTAATTGTTGTTGAATTCTTGTGTTTGATTAAGGTCCCTTGCAATTGAATTCGAATCATCCTTGAAAATTCCCTTGAAAACGTGATTTTCACTAGTGGAAAGGAGTCCTTGGAATTGAGGTTTTCTTTTGAATTTTTTTGGATTATTTTTGTGGGATTATATGTGATTAGGGTGTTATTGGAAGAGATTATCATTATGGTATTACAATTGTAACTTTGAGCAATTGGAATTCATTACATTTTATTAGGGTTCACGTAATTTTGCCCCTTGTGGATCCGGTTTGTTGTTGACTTGAGATTGTTTTTTCTTAAGTCTTTTAATTGTGCTTCTAAGTGGAATTAGGCACATCAAATTAATTATTTCGTGGAAGGAAATAAGTATAGAAGTGTTGTTAAATTCAACAATTTTTTTTAACTTGAAACTTACCATTCTCTTGCCGTGACTAGCTTGTGGCATGAGGAATGTTGTGAGGCTTGTTGTTGTGATTCCATTGTGTAATTCTGAATTGGGGAAGTGCATTTTACAGATTTGCATTGAGTTGAGTAGTAAGGAATCTATTTGAATTAAAACACATTCCATTAAGTTGTGGGAGTTAATGAGTGTTATTTGAATTTGAAGTTCATTACTTACTAATTGAGGAAGGCTTGCAATTAGTGAGGAGGTTGAAATATAAATTGGAGTTGCTGCCTATTATTGATTTTCGGATTACATTTGTGGAAAGTGGTATATTTGTTGTGTTGTTATCCTTGTCGTGGAAGCAGAAGTATATTAGTTGTGTTGATATCCTTGTCGTGGAAGTGGAAGTATACTTGTTGTTGTTGTCATTTATTATTGTTACCGTGGGAGTAGAAGTATATTTGTTGTTGTTACCATTTATTATTATTGTTACCATGGAAGTGGAAGCATACTTCTTATTGTTGCCACTTGTGTTGTTGCCATGGGAGTAACTTGTGGAACTTAGAAAATTTGTTACACCGTGTTGTATTAACGTGTTGTGGAGTAGAGTACTACACGTGGGTTGTAATAACATACTTGTGAAGTTAAGTGGGTTTGTTTGTTTTCTTTTTTTGTAGTTGCTATTGTGTGGCATTAAGGGAAGTGTAGTTGTGTCCTTGCTTCAAATTGTTTTTGAGGATCAGTATACGGGAGTCTATAACTATGTCGAATGACAACGTGAATGGGGGAATTGGTGATGAAGCCAATAGTCAGGTTGGTGGAGGTTAGGGTCGTAATGTGGCAGGTAGGAGAACTTTGGAAGAACAACTCCAGGATCTTACTACCATAGTTGCTACACTGGCAACTAGAATGGACAAAATGACATTACCACAACCACCAGTGGTAAACCAGCCAGCACCACCTCGTGTAGCTCCACAAAATCCTTATCGAGATAGAGTAATAGGAGATGGGAATTTGAATAGAAGGATGGGTGAGGAGCATCTTCCATACAGGGAAGAAAGGGATGACAATTTTGGGGCAAACCCAAATCAGAATAAGGATTTCAGGCCACCTCGGGGCTAGGAATAAGTGAAACTAGAGATGCCATCTTATGATGGCAAGGGATCAGCTGATGAATATTTAGATTGGGAGGACTAGGTCGAAGGTCTCTTTGAATGTTATGAGATCGATGATAGTACCAGGGTCCAATTGGCTGCTGTCGAGTTTATAGGGTACGCTGCACTCTAGTGGAAGAATCTGATTATTAGCATGTATCGGGATGGAGAGGCTGAGGTTTAGACTTGGAGGGATATGTAAAGGTTATTGAGGAAAAAGTTCATTCCTAAGCACTACAAATAGGAACTGTTTATGCGATTGCAAACATTGAGGTAGGGAGGCAAAACAGTGGATGATTATTTGTAGGAGTTTGAGACCCTTATAATTAGGTGTGGGTCTGTTGAACCTCCAGAACAAACTGTAGCACATTTTGTCTTAGGTCTAAAATATGAAATAGCGTGTGTTGTTGAACTGCAGCGCTATAGTACACTTGATGAGGCTATTCAGTTGGCCTTAAAAATAAAGAGACAAAGGAGGTCCAACTTATTTAAGGCTCCGAGTAGTAGGCCCAGTACTATTACTAGACCTATATCAGCTGACGATTGATCAGGGGAACAAAGGTGGTAGGTGAGGCAATGAAAGCAGTGGACAAGACTACTCCAACTATTATGAGAGAAAATTTACCCACTGGGAAGGGTAAAGAGGTAATGGCTTCAAATGCGAGGCAGATTGTTCCTGGATCTAGTAGTGGGAAGGCGCGCCAGATAAAATGCTTTAAATGCATGGGATTTGGCATATGGCAGCACAGTGTCAAAATAAGAGGGTGATGACTGTTATGGAAGACACTAGGAGGATATTGAGGATGACAATGATCAGATTGAACCTACGGATCTACCAACAGCACTGCAGCAATGTTATGATGACCAGACTGCAACGCGCCTGAGGAGCATATAGGAGGAAAATATCTATCCCTTAATGTGTTACACAGGGCTTTATCTATATCTCCTGATACTAGTGATATTCAAAGGGAGAACATATTTAGACCTCTTGCAGAATCAGAGGTAACCTTTGTGTACTCAGCATCGAAGTGGTAGTTGCACGAATGTTATATCTGCTGCGCTGGTAGACAAATTACAATTGTCTACTATCCCACATCCTAGTCCTTATCACTTACATTGGCTGGAAAATAGAGGTAGTATTCATGTTACCCTTAGGGCAAAGGTTCCTGTAAATGTCGGGCAGAATTATCATGATAAGATCCTGTGTGATGTAGTCCCTATGCATGCATTCCATTTACTATTAGGTCGGCCTTGGTTGTATGATCGACGGGTGTTACATGATGGGTTTAAAAATACCTACATGTTCAGCATGGTGAATTACGCATAGTTCTATTACCGATGACTCCATCTAAGGTCTAGGGGTTTCAGGAACAGGTTAGAAATCCATCCACTACCATTGATAGCCGGAAGAGCAGGACAACAGAGATATTAGGGTTTAGTTCCACAATTGATCCTCTAGATTTGAGGGCAAATCTTTCAAAAGCCCGAGGAGATGATGGGAAAATTTCTGGCACCATTGACATTGTCAGAACCCGATTTGGATGATGATCCAAATTGCTCATATTTTAATTTATGTCTTTTATTCTAATAAATATTTGAGAATAATCTTACAGGTACAATGATAATTCTCCATGGATGCCAATATATCCTACAACAGTTGATGGATACAAAACATTTTCAAGGTGACAATCAAAGACCCCTACGATTGTTTTCCATTCTGAGGCATTGGCTCATGAAGACTTATGATATTTTGTACTTTGTAATTGTTTTATGAACTTTTTTTTTGTTGTATTTGGTTTTGGGACACTTGTATTTCCTTGTAATTTTCATTTAGGACTAGCCACCTTAAAAGTGGCAAACTTGTAATTTTGACCACTTTCTAACCCTAGGAGTAGCAAGTATAAATACTTGCTTAAGAGAGGGTTTGAAGAGGCCATATTTTGCAAAAATAAGCTAGAACTTTCACGTGTGGAATTAGGCCTCATCCTTAGTTCAAACCTCTTATCAATTTCAACCTAAAAATTGGAATTGTGGCGAGTGCGACAAATGAGAATTGTGAGTCATATTGATTCATCTTTGTTGTATGTTCATTTCTTCTTTAGTGAGTCATATCTATGATAGATTTGAATCTTTCTTGGACATATTGGTGATTGTAATTCGTGGATAATCATCTTGTAAGGTTGATTGTTCATTGAGATTGAATTGCTCTTTAGTGATTGGCGTAAATTGGCATGGTTGGAAGGGTTTGAGTTCACAGTTTTTGTGCTTATCTTTTTCATCCATTTCACGTGTAATTCTCTTGTTCTTATTGTTGATTAGTGAAATTGACCATTAGTGGGAGTTAATTGAATCTTTGAACCATTGGATTTCATCAAAGTTCCATTTGGGTCACACAATTTCCTAATCCATTGAACCGATTTTGTATGAGACTTGAGACTTGTTTTTTCTTGAGTCATTTGATTGTGCTTGAACTTGGTTTTGAGCACATCGAACCGTTTCTTGCACTGATCGTTCTATAGTGAAAGTCAATGAATTAACATAAATTCGTATCATATATACATAGACAATAATCAAGAGTTATTGATTGATTTACTTATCGTGGGTATTTTGTTGGATCACATGGTGAAGTAGTTAATTTTGTCTCCTAGGGTTTATCCTCATGATGTGGGTAAAGTAGTGCAGAATGTGGTAAAAGGGTTAAAATAACATCTAGTGCCTATTTATACCTTGTTGAATGACCAAATTGCCCTAGATGCTAAACTCTTTTTACTTCCATTTGCCCCAACTTATTATTTATAATTTTATTTATTTTTATTGAGTTTTACATTCTCCCCCCTTATAAAATTTTTTTCCTCGAAAGTTACTTAAGTCTAAAAAATGCTCTAGATGTCTCATTTCATATCTTCTTCTAGCTCCTATACTGCTTCATGTTCTATTTGATTTGTCCATTGTACCTTGACATAGGAAATCACCCTTTTCCTCAATACTTATTCCTTAGCATTCACAATTCTTATTGGCCTTTCAATAGAGGATAAATTCGGCAAACAT